>OX388309.1:16936665-17045190 GCA_947579605.1 Athripsodes cinereus
AAAGTCTGTATAGGCAAAACGGGCAAAACTAACCGCCGCACATGTGCTCGAGTGGCTGAACACAGCACAGAGTAGACGTGAAGGGTAAAAAAACAACTTCTACCCTAGCGATGCATAGCATGACTGAAACACATTGTAACGACTTCGATACAGCTCGAACAATCGCCAAACTCAAAAACGAGTCTTCGCGCGTATACCGCGAGTCGATTGAGATACACAAACGGGACCACAGCATGAATTCACGTGATTGATTATCCAAGCAAAATAATGATGATGATGATATTTACGTGATGCCAGTAAACACTGTCACCTATAATACTAGTATTATAGGTGACAGTAAACGATTACCGTTCGCATGGCAAACCCTTCACGACACCTGGAGGTACCTCAATCGAACTGGAAAAAGAGCTTCGAAAATGGGCTCAAACTTCAAACGCATGCAAAAGTGGATTGATCTTCATGGAGAATATTTTGAAAAACGTGAAAGGCATTTTCGATTATAAATGTTTGTTTTTACCTGTCTATTTCAAAACTTAAATAGTAACCCTCTTATAAGAGTTATGTTTTGCGGTTACATCGCGTAATTTATTTTTCGAACAAGCTTTCGGAGTTACTTGGAACTCCATCATCAAGTTCTGCAGTAGACACGTCCGTCATGAAAAACGAGTCAGTGTTTACAGATTAGTACTATTATTCGTGGGTACATACAGGTGTTTTCAGATTAGTGGTATTATTCGTAGGTAAATACAACAATCACATCAAACACTGTACTGTAAAAACTGTTTGATGTGATTGTTGTATTCACATTCACAACAATACTCTTTTCGCATTTTTCATGGCATCGAGGGGGCACACTGTGCTGCGCCAAGATTGAAAGTAAAACATCCAGACGCTAATGAAATTACTGTTTCAACGCTTGCATTACAACGGTATGGAAATTTCATATTATAATATGCAATTTAATAATAAATTATAAAGAATGTTTAATTAGTTGCTTACATAAATTACTACTTATTAATCCCATGTCATTAATAATTGGTCACATTACGGAAACATAAAATGATATAACATTCACATGGAATATGGAGGTGTCAGTAGCATTATGCGGCAGTACAGTAGGTGAAGGTGCAACGTGTAATGTGTATGTGTATGTGTGCGTGTGTATTGCATGTATACTGTACAGTGTACAACGAGACATCAGTATAATAGACTAGCCCTCTGGTCAATGCATCACTATGAAACCAACAGTTTTTACTAAGTACATTATTATGAATGTGGATGGCGTACACATATCGAATATTCATCGGTTATTCGATTCAGTAATACGAACATTACAAACTAATTATAAATTCTGCAATCGGCAATCGTATGGTATATTATTGTAAGTTTGTTGCAAGTAGATATTATATTATTATTGTAATAAATAATTGTTATTCATTCTGTAAACATATTGGCTATGTAGGTAGGTACGGTGGCTTCTTGCTCAGTCCAATAGCTGATAGCAAGTTGGAATAGAGCCAACATTAGAGCAACAACCCGTTCTTCCTACTTTCCAGAACAGAGAAAGCTAACTAACTACCTACATGCCGTACCTATTCACATTATTTATTTCAACACATTCAATGTATTCTTCTTCACCAGACTAATAAATACATGATGATTGGTGAGTGATATTTATTACAACATTTTACAGACAAGTTATTGGGCGATATTCAAACATTGGAGCTAGGGTAATGTAAATATAGTTCATTATTTCGCTAGGACATCACGCAATGTGTGTATTTTAATAATTATTGGTTGATTCCAGTAAAAATATGTCGATTAAATAATTTAAAAAGAATTAAAAACATTGTTATATTATCAGTATATTTTATTAAGGCTCTATAACGTTTTTATCCACTTCAATGGGCATTCTCACGAGTACTCTTGGGTAAATTACGTACAAATTCTTATTAGAATCAATTATATTATGAGTAAATCAGTTATGAGTATGACCATTATAATGAAGGTAAGTAAAAAATGTGAAAATTTAAAGAAAGTTGAAATTTAATTAATCCAAAATATTAAGCATATTTTCAAGACCAAAATGTGAAACAAAAGAGTTATTGACATTAAAAAGCAAAAAAAAACTTGTTTTGTCTCTCCCGTAAAATATAATATTTGTACTTAAGACTAAATGGCTCTAAAGGTACTATATTATTATCATTCCTGTCATCGATAGAGGATGGGCAAGATTGGGACTTAGCCTAGAGAAAAATTAATGAAATGGAATGCAATAGGCCCACATAAAGCAATAGATAGCTGAAGTAGATTATAATGGCTATCATTTAAACGATCAGCATAATATTGATGTTATGTTCAGCAGAAAAATGTATTCTGCCGACAAATATATCATATTGATATGCTACTTATGCCCAGCGAGAATATTATATTTCTATTGCAAATATTACGATATTGTAAAACTCTAAATTTAATCGATCGGCAAAATTATTTGTCCAGCAAAATAAATAAATGAGCAGCAAACCGTGAGCTAATTTTAATTAAACTTGTGAAAGCTAAATTTTTAATCTTGTTCAAATAATAAATCTTTGTATGTAGCATCTTTTTATGTGATTTTATATGTAGCATCTGAATGAACGACACTAGCGTTTTTCGACATTTAAGTTCGATATTTCGTTAAGGGGCCCCGATAGGGCCAGCGTCAATTTCAACGTTTTTTCGATGTTTTTCAGCTACTAAAATACGTATACCTTTCATGGTGCGTTCATAAAAAAAAAAATATAATATAGTTCAATATTTTATCTACCTTTTCATTGCGGAGACGTTTTGATAAGTTATACCAGTTTTTCAGAAAAAAATATAGAAAATAAGCTTAACTAATATTTATACGCATCAGATCTCAAGTTCTCTTTGTCGGAGAGATTCATTTTTTTCTTTGAGTAATTCGGTATATAAATATCTCAAATATCATTGTTAACCTAACTTTAGTTTATGTAATTTTCTTCTTCAAATATCTAAAAACTTGTATGCATAAAAATCTCGTTTTTCGCCCACCGGACTTTCAATAGAATTCAAATACAAATTAGCCCTGCCCTAGGGGTGTGTCTATAAATGTTAGTACTGAGTTGAATGTCGAGAGGGGTGGACGTATCGCATATTTTTTATGTATAAATTATATATAATGAGTTACAATCCACTGGATTGGTCTGCAACGAGTTTGGTTTTTCTTCTCCATTCGTCTCTATTCTCAGCCAGTCTTTTTAGCCCTACGTATGAGCCACAGTTCATGTCTCTCTTCAGTTGGTCCATATATGCGTCTCTTGGACGGCCTCTGCCATTTGTCCCCTCGGTCTTACCCTCTGCGATGGCGATGAGTAGTCCTGGATGCCTGATGTTGTGGCCAATCCAGTTAGCTCGTTGTTGGCTGATTCTCTTAAGGAGTTGCCTTTTTTCGCCTACCCTGTTTAATACTTCTTCATTTTCGACGTGCTCCGACCAATGGATCTTGAGCATGCGTCTGTAGCACCACATCTCAAAGGCCGCCAACCGTCCGCTTTCACTCTTGCTGATGGTCCATGTCTCACAACCATAAAGCAGAATGCTCCATACAAAGGCTTTAGTAAGATTCTTCCTTACGCTTAAGTCAATATTTGGGGATTCCAATATCTTTGATTTTTTGTTAAAGGCAATCCTTGCCTGGTTTATTCTGCTTACAATTTCCGATTTGGAGCGTCCATCCTGGTTTATTCTGCTGCCCAGGTACACGAACTCACTTACTTGTTTGATGCTCACTCCATTTATGGCAATGTTCGCAGTCGCTTCCTCTCTTCCGACGACCATACATTTTGTTTTTTCTTTATTTATTTTCATGTTGTACTTTGACAACAGAATGCTTTCCATTTTTCCTAAGGCTTCGTTCAGCTCCATCTCGGAGTCTGCGAGCAGTGCTATGTCGTCAGCATATCTGATCATGTCGACCTTTTTCCCATTTATTTTGACTCCTGTCCAGTTCTTCATTTCTTCTCTCAGGTCATCAATGGC
This sequence comes from Athripsodes cinereus, assembly GCA_947579605.1. NCBI lineage: Eukaryota > Metazoa > Arthropoda > Insecta > Trichoptera > Leptoceridae > Athripsodes > Athripsodes cinereus. The sequence goes on from OX388309.1 coordinate 16,940,707, forward strand.
TCGCTGTATATAGCAGTTAAAGAGAGCTGGCGACATTGAGCATCCTTGTCTTACGCCTTGTTCGACCCTTGCTTCTGCGCAGCTCTCTCCGCTTTTGATCACAGCCATTTCGTTCTTGTATAAGCTCCAGATTGCTCTTCTGTCTTTATAACTCATTCCTATGTATAAATTATTGAATAAGAATTACATTGTTAAGAAGAATCTTATGAGATGATAGTCAGCTGTTTTGTAAACGGTACTAAATAATATTTTAAGTCGTCATTTGTATTCTAAGCATTAACTATTAAATTAATTCCTGTGAAATGATCTTTCATAATTATATCGAAATGCATACATAAATGCACATTTTTTTGTGCATATAATTCGCAACCAAATTATATCATTACATTAGGTGTACGTACTGTATCTGATGTACCTATAAGTCTTATGAGTCATAAATCAATAAATCTCCTTCTAGTCGAGAAATGAATTAACTAAATGGAATAAACATACAATTTATTCTCTTCGTGCCATTTATAAATACTATACTATACCATCACGGTATATCCCACAAGTGGGGTAGCCAGCAGACCAGCTGCATGTAATAAACATGCAAGCTGTCCTCTCCGTGCCGATAGGCAACCGAGACATTCAATATGAGTGTCTAATCTCATCGCAGAATTTAAATTCGTGTAAATGTAAAATGTAAGATGTAAAATGTCTTAATTTTTTCGAACACCTGCCTTTTACACATTTATAAATGCCTTATACGTAATGTTTACTACACTCTCATAAGTAGGAATGTTTAACGAATACCTGCTTTATACAAATCACTCGAAAATTACATTACAGCACTACACAGATCAAGATATAGGCCCCTTCATGACTTTTTTTTATCTCTTTTCGAACACAAACAACACGAGCTCACTTATATTCCATAGTAGAAGGAATTGTGCAAAGAGGTGTGCAAGAATAGGTTGGTCTGGTGTTCCATCCTTTCTGTTATACTATACCCTCACGCCGTGTCCCAAGTGGGGTAGGCAGAGAGAACGGAACGCCGAACTTTACACACTTCCTTCGCTTCCTCCACATTCATACAGTTTCTCATACACGCACGTCGGTTCCTTTTCAAGTCACGTGGTTCTCAGCAAAGCGGAAACTGGTATTATTTTCGCAGTCATCATTAATTTGATAAGAAATCACAAAATCTTCATGTGGATCCGAAGGTAAATCGGTGTCAAAAATTCTGCTGGTCAATTAATTATTTTGTAGTACGAGTAATTAAACTGTTAAAATTTGTTAATTTGCCGATAAAACCAAGATTGTTTGTAAAACAGGTGTTGCGCTCATTTTTTTATTTATTGCCGATGAAAACATTGTTTGCTGTGCAAATGACTTAAATGCTGATTTTTTCTTGCTGAACGAATGGATTAATAGTACTATACTACTTTACACTCACGCCGTGTCCCAAGTGGGGTAGGCAGAGAGAACGGAACGCCAAACAGATCTATCTTTACACACTTCCTTCGCTTCCTCCAAATTGATACATTACAAATAAATTAGTTTGATTTCCAATTGTATTTGTTCTTCGCCAGTTATTGTTCTGTTCTAATTGTGTTGTAACTGAGAATTATGTTTTGTTTTATATTTTAACATGTAAAAGGCTCACGCCGTGGATGTATGTATAAATAAATAAATAAAATAATTAGTTCCCGATTATAATAAACGCACTCAGAATTAAGAACGAAGACAAGTCCACCTATCATTATATTTGTATTCATTCATTCATTTAATCATTATATTTTTATTGTTGCATTGTGTACTTATCTTTGTATTTTTTAAGATCAATAAACTTTTCTTGTTCTCCATTAATATATTCCACAAGGAATATGAAAACAGCGGACTGTATTACAAGTGTAGGTACACATTGTTTAATATGAACGTAACACGACAATATAGTATACAGGTATATCACTATAAATCTATTTATCAGTCTATTGGTTGATTGAAAATATTTGTCGAAAACTTTCAATAACCTCTGAGGGTAATGCGAGTCGCTAAATAGGAACACTGTGAATAGTAAATAGCCTAGCTAGTGATATGATCACCGACCCACTAACACGAAGATATTATATACGACTATACATTGATAACATACATAATGACGATATTTAGCTAGATGGGTAACGTGTTAGGTGATGGTATTTAATGTAAGACAAGCCGGAGACAGGTACAGGTAGAGGTTACTTACAGGCACCGAGTATGGTAGGTACGAGAGGAGGTGGTTACATACTCACTCTCACACATACTATGTATCGGGTGTTTTTTTTAGACTTGTGGTTTTCAATCTGGCAATACTTTTTTTGGAGTTGGTCTTCTTGAGAGCTGTTACTTGATTTATGCTCAGTTTGGTTTGCCATTTCATAATAAATTGACTTACTCCTGAACAAGCGCCTCGCACGTTCGGTGAATGGGCCCAAAACGAGATGGCCATCGATCCCGATTTTCACAAGAAAATTTTGTTCAGCGATGAAACTCACTTATGGTTGAATGGGTGGGTTAGTAAACAAAATTGTCGCATTTGGAGTGCTGATAATCCACAAGCCATTGTTTGGACGCCGTCACATCCTCAAAAAGTCACTGTTGGGTGTGGTCTATGGGCAGAGGGAATCATTGGTCCATATTCCTTCAAAAATGAAGTCGGCCATAATGTTACAGACAATGGAGAACGCTTTAGAGCCATGATTAATGATATTTTCGTGCCTGAATTGGAAGATGTTGATGTGGACGACCTTTGGTTTCAACAAGACGGCGCTACATGACATACAGCCAACGAAACAATTAATTTATTGAAGGAAACTTTTGGTGAGCGCATTAGCTCACGTCGTGGACCTGTGGCGCCGCCTCCAAGATCGTGCGATTTTACACCGCTGGACTATTTTTTGTGAGGTTATGTGAAGTAACTTGTCTACGCAGATAAACCCGAGACGATTGACGCCTTGGAAGAGAATATTCAGCGTGTTATTGCTGACACACGGCTCCAATTGCTGCAAAAGTGATCGAAAATTGGGGCTCTCGGCTGGACTTTATTCGAGCCAGCCACGGCGGACACTTGCCTGAAATCGTTTTTAAAACATAATGGCAAACTCTTATCTTTATAATAAAGCTAAATTCTTGGCCATAACATTCAATTATATGCGTTTAATTTCTTCTTGAAAACCACAGGTCTAAAAAAAACACCCTTTATTATAATAATATTAATATGTATCTGTTGCCGGCTAGTGCTTAGTGCTTGCTGCTGACTGCTTGTACGACCGCAACCGGCGACCTTGTTTTACATAATCACATGGTTCCAAGTGAGGAATTTATACTACCACCAGGTGAATGAGATAACGTTAAGAGAATTCAATTGTTGCAACAGAGAAAACCGATTACATTCCTATACATTTGGACACAATGATTTTATACGATTTACTGTTAGCTTCAATTATACAGGTGTAGATAGGTAGGTGTGGTAGTATTATATTATATTATTATACGAATAGGAGAGTGTGATGAGTTAGTTACATATCTATGATGTTATTATATAGTATAGTAATACAGTACACAAGAAAAGATAATGCGATTACATTAGTGATTAGGTTCTTCAAATATATTATTGCATATAGACATACAGTAACAAGATGTAGTTGGATTATATTTGTTACATCACACTTCACAAGATTACCTACATTACTTAATAAAAATAAAATACGAAAAATAATTAAAAGACCCATAAAACAAAGGTTCAAATCAATTCACTGAAAGAGACCCACCGACCACCCGGATAGCGCAAAGTCTGGGGACTTTCATTTATCCAAATTCTACACTACACAAATCTTGTCCACACCGGAGGCGTCATAGTGGGCAGCCTGAGGGGCTGGCCGACCAAAAACCACCGAACCACCATAACCTCCATGTGTGTACTCTTTTGACTACACTCCTTCGATGTCCCTCTGGTCGCGAGAAGTAAATACATTTACAATATAAAACAAACAATAAATAACAAAGGCAATTCCTTAACCTAAATAACAAATCAACAATTAAAACAAAATACTACAAATAAAAAAAAATACCAGAAGCGAGTTGAGGTGTCCGGAAATTTCTTTTGGTATTCATGCGGGTGAACCCGAGGGTCACCAATACTCAAGTCTTCGCAGACACGCTTCCCTCCTCAAGGGACACCTCACTCTGAAAAACAAAGAAACTACCTCGCCCGCGACAGCCACGATCACACAAGGCAAAATCAAGCCAATCAAAATCATCCAGGTAAGCCGAAGGTGAACGCAGCTCACGCAGAAGTCCCACCGAGACACCCAGAAATCCACAAACTCCAAGAAGACCCTGAAATTTCTCGGACACATCATTAGTTCCCCAGACCAAGGAGTCTGGGAGTATCATCACTCATCCTATCAATCACTACATCCCCGCAATTTGAGCTCCCGTCCCACAAGCACAAAATGGGTCGTACGTCAGCTCTGACTCAAAGAGCTTGGCCTTAAGCTCCCCGTGTCCCATTACCAACTGCACGGCGAAGTGATTGAAAGGCAAAAAGCGTCTTTTAATCCGCTCTCTTACATCCGGAAGAAAATTGTAGACAAGTCTAGCGGTTTTCCTCCGGTCCCATCTTTCCTGCCACATATCTAGGGTTTTCTCTCTTTTATTTGGCTGAAGGCCCTACTGATTCCCCTATTCCCAGGTTCCGCCTGAACAGAAATACCAAGATGTTCAGCCTTACCCTCCGCCATGATCTTACGCCTGGCAACACTGTCGAGGACTTCCTAATCAGCGGGTAGCACGCCAGCGGTAACAGATAGGCCATTGCTAGCGGCAGATCAATTCAATTTCCTTCATTACTTTTATGGATACCAACTCACCTATGAAAATATACATCCAGAATTATATTTTGGAATAGATATAGGCATTGGCGGCCACTTCATTGGTTCAACTGATCAAGCGCACCCCCGACAATTCTGGCTAAAAATCACAAATAAAATATAATTTTATCTTCTAATGCTTCTGAAAGTATTTACAAAAATGCTAATAACCAATCAGCGCCTTAATTTAGCAAACGCACTGACATCAAAACGGTACGCCATACTTTTTACGATCGATGTGCGACCCAGATATCGCACTACCCAAATAGGATATTTTCTATACGAATGAGAGATGCAAGCGAAAACCGTCAAATTTGTCCATCCCATATAGTTTGTATGGGGAGATTTGTGCGCCGCACTGCTTACAAAATCGTTCAACTCGTACACGTACACTATAGAGGTATGTCTAAGTAGTAGTGTGACCCTGAACCTTCAACCGAAGTCTGTCGATAATTCATCTTCGTTATAGATCGGAAGTGTTTAATTATTATTATTATGCATCTCGCATATTTTGCGTGAAGTGCAAAATAATATTTCACTTTTAGTTCCGATTTTTACATTGTGTCGTTGGTATTTACGGCTGTTTATATTGCACTATTTTGATAGCATATTTAATTATACACAAGTTTAATATACCTATTCAGGCTAATTATTTTCAACATAGTGTTAACAAAGCAGTGATAATACAATTTATTAATATGTAAATAGTTTAGTTGTTTATATGAGGATATTTAAATTAAAGAATATTTTTTTAGCTGGCTTGTTGAACTATGTGCAATATTTTTTGCTCTTGTGTTAAACTGACAATATTGTGTGTGAATAGGTATATAATAGTAAATATAGGAGGATCGATCTTCTCTATAAGTGATAAGGTAGGAAACTATAGCTATTATTTTTTACTTGTATCACATATTTTTTTAATTAATGTACAATGGGAATGGGAAGTTTTCTAGCAATATAATCTATTGTTAATTAATGTTATCTTTTTAATCTCGCGTGTATGTTTTATGATATTCCTAATATTTCCTAAAGGTCTGATCCTAATGTCATAAAAAAATAGAAACGATTGAATGAAATTCATCATTTGATAGCTAAAAATATGTATGGTCACACGGGACGGCTTCTGGTATTTTAGTTTACCTATTACGCGCACCCCCACACCCATTCCCACGAGCCGCTACTGGATATAGGCAATGGCCAAAAACATTGCCGATTCTGAGAAAAAACAGTATCTTCTCTTTAACTTGCATTAAAAAATATTGAAAAATATGATACAAGGACCGATCCCCGCGGGCAGCCGAGAGCAATTTCAACCATGTGTCTTCCATGAGTGATCACCACAGATCTATCACTAAAGTAATTGCTAACTACGTCAAACAGACAGCGAGTGCAACCCCATATCCTCAGCTTGGCCAGAATGAGTATCCACCATGCATTGTCAAAAGACCTAGATATATCCAAAAAGATTTCAAAAATTCTTCCGAAGGAAGGCAGTAGGGTAGTAGGCCTGTACGTCTTGAGATCCGATTGTGGTCTATCATTGTCTTTTGGAATCATCCTCGGCAAACCTTTCTTCCACACTTTGGGAAACACACCTATAATCAACGATTACTGACTCATCCAGTAGGCAACGCACCTTCTTATGGAAAGTTAACAGCTGGTAAGGTGGTTAAAATGCTGGAAGATAATGGTCAGCATATCTTCTGGTCTTGACAGATGCACACGTCACAGACCAGGGATGGGCGTTCCCAATCTCTGAAATTCACTCCTTTCAGGCACAGGACTTTGCACACCCAATAACCAGTTGGTAGGAGTCCTTCGCATGCAGTAATAACTAGAGTATTCGATCTCGGCCCTTTTTTCTAATCTTAACTGTAGTTAATCCCGGGATATTCCCGGAATTGTATTGGTAATGAAAAGTGATAAAAATTAATATTTATCTTTTGGCAATGTATTTAAGATTTCAATTATTTTTCTTTTATTTTTTTTATACAATAAAATCACAAACAGTAAACAGCTAAGTGAATACCATGTGCAAAACCAACTTGGTGCTCTGGTTTAACAAGTTTTCCAACCTTCAGCATTACATTTGGACCATCAGTGTCTATTTTTTTTATATCTCTTGTACACGGCTTGAGCCTTTTACACGTTAAAAATATAACAAAATAAAAAAAAAACAATTTCGACAGACAAAAATAATAAAATGTGAAAATATAAATTTATAAAAACAAATATTAAGATGTAACAAAATTGCAGTTAGTTGAACTATTACCACAATATTGGTATCTAGTGAGATATCGATCTCAAAAAGGTGCTCTTTTAAGATACGAACACAAATTTCGGCTGTCAGTGATCCATTAATGCGATTGTGTCTCAAATTCATAAATTATTATTTGAAAATTGTACTAATCCCCGAAAATCCTGTGATTCGTTAAATTTAATACCGAAAATTTCAGGACTAAAATACGACCGGGATCGAATCCTCTAGCAGTAATTCAAAGAGATAAACTTCAGCAGGAGGATCCCAAGATACATGCCCTTTCTGACAAGGCGGATTTAAATTGTCGTCTGAGTCACGAGAGATAGTCACAAGAGACTTCACTGACATGAAGCCTCTAGTCGGAAATCTTTGCAAGCAGATCGCCCGTGCTGTGTTAAATCAATCGGGCTCTGGCCCGGTAAGGGTGGCGGGACCAGCAACACTAAGAATTCTGAGCCCCATCGAGGATATGAAATCCGCTACGGGATCACCACTTTTATTATGGTTGAAAAAAGGTATATTATTATTTATTATTATTTGGATGATTTGTAAAGCGCCGTTTTGTGAAAAAAATCCACCTCAAGGGCGCTCTTTGCTAACTAAGGTTGTGCCTGGATTATTCCGTGAGATTTCTTGAATAGATAAGTCTTCAGTTGGTTCTTGAAACGAGATATGTCCTGCGTTTCTCTGATCATTTGTGGAAGCCTGTTCCAGACTACAGGTGCAGATATTGCAAAAGCACGCTCCACGCACACTGGTTTCGATACAGTACTGGTCACCTCCAATTTAGTTGTAATATCTTGACAAGACCTAAGTGTTGTCTGTCTATGACTTAACGCCTGTCTACCGCAGAGTTCCATGATATATTCTGGGGCCATAGCATAAAGTGCCTTAAATACTGTCAAACACACTTTAAATTATATCATACCAGAGGATGGGTCAATTGAAATCGCCAGCCATAAAAACTACCCTACCTCTCAGAACTTCTAAGGTCCATTCAAAGCCATGTAGGTGAAGCCCCACTTGATCCGAGAATTGGAAGTACACTAGAAGAAACATTTCACGCCCACCAATTCGACCACATACACGGTAGCGATGCTCAACTAACCGCTTATCCACAAGCAACGGTTGCACCCTGCTGGTGCAACGAAGAAGCCCGCCATTACACGACTACTTCTGTTCGCAACGGTAAAAGACATTTCTGCATCATCGAAGATCACTCTCGAAAACAGAAATATCATCACCAAGTTAAAACTACCTACAACTTACTACACACGTGTGTACATATATAGTAATATAACATAACACAACATAATTACATTTCAGGCCGACATGGAAAAATAGCCTCCTTAGAAAAAAAAATAGTGATATGTGATAACGTAAAAATGTTGTTTACATTTTACTTTACAACTCGCGTTACTGATACATAATAATACACCTGATGTATAACTATGTATTTAACCTTCTTCTTTATTTAACAAAGTGGAACGGTAATATTATATATGAGCAATAATCTAAAAACAGTCCAAAAAATATACACTCCTTATTTACATTGAAGAACTAAAATATTTTTTGCTGAAACAATAGTAAACACATTGAATATATTATACATAGTTGAGCAGAGCTCATTCTTTGAGGTACGAGTATAATAGCAAAGATAACTAATCTTTTCAATATTTGATCTCAATTATCAAATTTTAATTTTTTTGTTTTGTTGTTTTTGAAACATGTTAATTTTGTGTAGCTATATATAAATTATATTATTATTATTCTCTTTAAAGTTACTTTTGAGCTTTTAGCCAATGCGATGTGCAAAGAGATACAACCTATTATAGTTACACAATATTTACAATACTCAAAAACAACAAAATAAAAACAAAAAGCAAATAAAATAGATATATACACACACACATGCATACACACAAAAAATCAAATAACAAACACACTAAAGATCACCATAGAATGTTCGTTGACTCAATTAAGGCAACAAATCCCCTGTAAGATAGGTAAAATATGTCACAGTTTTGAGCCAACAAATTAAAAAGGACCATTGCCTTGTTGGTCGGAGAATTCATCGCCAAATTTGTTCTTCCATGGGTAGGATAGAACAACAAATACCCCCGCGATCTACTGTAGGAGTGCGGTACATAAAATGACAACTCTGTCAATACCATCGGATTATGAATTATTCCATTCAATAATTTAAAGTAATATTTCAATAGGAAAAACTTTCTTCTCCTCTCAAGTGTATCATAACCCAAAAATCCAGCGACAAAAAATGAAGGATACAGAAATGAGTAATATCCATACGTTCGACTATACAGATGTCTTAAAAATTTCTTTTGAACCTTTTCAAGCATTAAAGTATATCTGTTTTCATGTGGATCCCACACAACTGAATTTGACTCGAGAATACTCCTGACCATTGAATCGTACAACGTTCGCAAAGTAGATTAATTTATAAAAGTACTTTGAATTCCGCAACACAAATCCTAAAGTTCTAAATGCCTTCTCAGATATATTGTTCATATGTACAGAAAAATTTAAATCTGTAGTATTTGTTACCCCAAGGTCTTTTGTCTCCTGTATTCTGAGTATGCTATTCTATAGTTATGATTTCTCGTGTAGGACATTGCAATACATTTTTTAATACTAAAACCCAGTTTGTTTGTATTTGACCACTGCATTATCGAATCAACATCCTTCTGCAGCAAATGTGCATCCTAAACATCAGCAACGCATCTGAATACTTTTAGGTCATCGGCAAACATTAAATATTTAGAATGATTAACATCTCTTCGCACATCGCATTGGCCAAAAGCAATAATGATGTGCCAAGTAAGTTTAAAGAGAATAATAACAATATTATATATATATTAATTAATTTACACACAAAAAAAAACACATTTACAATCAACGATACAATTATTACATCTCCTACACCTATATACCACCTTCTCATTGAAACAGCTTCTTAATATTTAGTTTAGAATTATTTCATTTATCTGAACGATCAAATTTGTTAACTCCTTCTTAAAGCTATTGTACCATCCCTTATTTGCTTAACAAATAAAATGTAAGCAATCATTACTGAAAACAAACACACTCGTAAAAGTATAATTATTAAACAATGCAAACTTGTGGGAAATTCTGAATTATTATTATTAATGACAAGATGATTCTTACAAAGGATCATTATAGCTGAAGGCCAATGCGATCACAGAAGAAAACCTTAAATTTAAACGATATCCAAACGACAACACAACTACAATAAATCCTGAATTTTTCTTATAAATTCCGCATACGTCATGTTAAAAATATCAACTTCTCCAGCCAGACCATTAAACATTTGAATAGCCCTTCCCACTGGGGAGTTTGCCAATATGTTTGTTCAGCTTTGAGGCTGGTAAAAAAAATCGCGATGCCGAGAACGTCCATATGCATCTAGAACATACATATTGAAAATTCCCAGTATTATTCGATTAAAAGTGATAGCGTTGAGTAGCTTGAAAAAGTGACGAGCACAGAATACATCTCGGCGATGTTCCGAAGTATTATAACCAAGGCAATCCATATATCTTCCAATATAGCAACCTCAAAATACCTAATACGGACTCATTCTTCATTCAGTCCATGGATGTACTACGAAGTAATATATAGGTACGCAACATTCCTCAGCATTGATAATTCCAATGAAATAATTTCCAAATCCAAAGACAGGTAAATAAGTTGCAGATTGTAGACTGCAAACTGGTTATCTGGTCACGGTTTACATTACATTACACTAACTAACATCACAACGGCAGGTTTTGTACGCATTCCGAAATATTATCAAATTCTTTCAAAATAATAATAAAAATCTTTATTGCACAAAAATAGTATACAATACAAAAAAAAAATGAGATCATTACTACAAAACATATAATTTTGTGCAATGGGCGAGTTTATCGCAGGAGCGCGATATCTTCCAACTAACCCAAAATACATATTGCAAATTGGAAAAATCTGCTAATGGAAAAACAACAACCAATTAATCCTGAAATACTGCATGCCAATATTAAACAGCTAAAATTTGTCAAATTCACGAATGTATACCTAGACGAACAAAAGGTTATAATAATAATAAAATTTACCGGCAAAAACCAAAAACATTGCTTATAAACCATAGACATGACGTAACGAAACAAATTTATTAAATTTACTCATAACATGACCTCAAGGGCGCTGTATATCGTACCCAACACCCGAAACTCCCACCAAAAAGGTGTGTCTTCAGTCCTCTTTTTTTCTTAAAGATTATTGTTTTTTACATCAGCAAATATAATTAGGTTTAATAATAATAATAACTAGACAACTTATTTATGATGCGCCGTTTTGTGGAGAAACCACCGCAAGGGCCCATTTAAGAATCATAACACCTCCCGAACAATAGGGTCTTTAACCTCGTCTTGAACACCTCCACACTCTCCAGAGTTCGCATCTCAAAGGGAATTTTGTTCCACAGCAACGGACCAGCCACACAGAAGGCACGGTCAATATAGTTGGCCAGACCCCCCCTACGCGGTACCACAAGTCTATTTACTTAACCATATTATTTAATTTAAATAATATGGTTAAGTATTATAATGGACAATGTTAAAAAAAAAAACCTTTTTTAAAAACCCAAAAATATGAGGCTGATTTTATAAAAGGCTTAAATTTTTATTGATTCTTTTAATTCAGTGTAACAAAATACAACAATAAAACAACAACAATTCGAAGTTTTATGTAATATAAAAAATATAAACATATTTACATAATTTGATTCTTTTTTGTGTTTTACATTTTGGGGTACGAAAATACCCCACGAAGACGATTACGTAATTTGAAATAGCGAATCCGTTTAAGAGTTAAAAAAATGAAATATTAATGTTCGTAACGAAATATGCGAAATTTCAAGTCTTAAAACGTCGGGCGATTTCTTTGTGTTTTTTTATAATTTTAATTTCGTGCAAATAAACACATTTAAAATATTTTTTGCGTAAATAATCCAATTTAAAAATATTAAGCACGTGCTAATTGAAAAGCCAAAAACAATATGTTATCCGTCTGGCAATTATTTGTGTCATTATAACATTCCAAAATGGCGATTAATGAACGATGTGTCAAAAAGTACGTTCAATATTTAATTTAATTTACGTATTGAGAATTAATTGAGAATTAATTTACGTTTTCTATCTAATTAATTTTTCTATCTAATCTATTAAACCTGCTTTACATTTTTATTACTAAAGAGTTAACAGTATATTTTTTTGCAGAAACACAAAACGGTGCATTGCGATCTGGATGCTCATTTTTCAATGATGAAATTAATGATTAAGAAATTAGAAATTAAATTGATAATAAATTAATGACAACGACATTATGGCTTTAGGAATGTCGTGGGAAGAAGTGACAATCATTGCAAAGAATCTGAACGGAAAAGACTGTATTCTCTTCTCTTCGTTCCCAGGAAAATCTTGAAGGTTGATCGAGTAGTTGTTTTATGAATTTTTGATGCAATAAATGAATTAACATAATAAAACTTTCTCTTTTCCTATGATGTTTTATAAAATATGTAGTTGAATAGGAACTTAAGAAAAAATAGGTGAGTATCCATTATTTTTTTGCAATGATTACGTTCTGGTTATATTTTTTGATGTGACATGACATGATTTATATTTTTGCAAAGTATCTTAATTACAAAAAAGGAGAAGGTATGTATTCTTCTTCTATTTTAATGTTCCCTTTATGCTTTGTGTGGAAAGATGAAAATTTTGACTTATTTTGAAATGCTTTTAAGCCTCAGATTTCAAAAATATAGTAGACCTTTATTATTTCTTAGTATTTGTGGGAATCGGCACAAATATTTGAGCCCGTACATATCCCTAATTTAGGTAAGGCATGTTGAATAATAAACTCTATACATAATCACAGACTCCAGGCCAAAAATATTTCAAATATCTTATTTATTGACAAAGATATCAACATTTTAATGAGGTAATGAATGAAAATTTGACTTCCTGATTGCCGAAATCGTAAGCAAAACATTTTCATCATATTGAATTAATTTCAAAATGGAAGTGATAAAAAATACAACAAAACTGAATCTTAAAGCTTGGAGATTATTTTGGTTTTAAAACATCATGCTTGCACATCATGAAAACTACTAATTTGTGTAAATTAGAATTGCATAATTTCGGCATATTTTCATTCAATTTCATAGACCACATATGAGACTAAATATGACACATGAGAAAAAAAAACAAAGAAAATTAATTGTGAAAATGGAATTATGAAATTCATAGACAATATTGTAGGTATGCGTTTTCCAATAAATACATAGGTAGGTACTTTTCTCAATCAACGAGTCTTTAAAAAAAATCTGATGGAAGTATTTCAATTAAAAATATAATACTTCAGAATATTGAAGAATGTACATTCATTCATCAAGGTTTCTTTTGGGAATACAGGGAGGGAATGCCTATATAGGAAACATTAATTGTTTCGTTCCTTTTTAAGAACTGTTTTCCTTATAGGTACCTATATATACATATATTTTTTTAGGACTTTTATCCAAGTAGGTACCAACCCATTTTTTTAATGATATATGAGCGTGAAAGGTGTCATACTTCTAGATTTTACAATGGGAAAAGGATTTTAGTACTTTTATCCACGTAGGTACCTACCCATTTTTTTATCGAAATATGGCCGTGTGGGATGTCACACTTCAAGATTTTACAGTGGAAAAAGGATTTTAGTACTTTTATCCACGTAGGTACCTACCCATTTTTTTATCGAAATATGGCCGTGTGGGCTGTCAAACTTCAAGATTTTACAGTGGGAAAAGTATTTCAGTACTTTTATCCACATAGGTACCTACCCATTTTATTTATTGAAATATGGCCGTGTGGGATGTCAAACTACAAGATTTTACAGTGGGAAAAGGATTTCGGTACTTTTATCCACGTAGGTACCTACCCATTTTATTTATCGAATTATGGCCGTGTGGGATGTCAAACTTCAAGATTTTACAGTGGGAAAAGGATTTTAGTACTTTTATCCACGTAGGTACCTACCCATTTTTTTATCGAAATATGGCCGTGTGGGATGTCAAACATCAAGATTTTACAGTGGGAAAAGGATTTTAGTACTTTTACCCACGTAGGTACCTACCCATTTTTTTTTATTGAAATATGGCCGTGTGGGATGTCAAACTACAAGATTTTACAGTGGGAAAAGGATTTCGGTACTTTTATCCACGTAGGTACCTACCCATTTTATTTATCGAATTATGGCCGTGTGGGATGTCAAACTTCAAGATTTTACAGTGGGAAAAGGATTTTAGTACTTTTATCCACGTAGGTACCTACCCATTTTTTTATCGAAATATGGCCGTGTGGGATGTAAAACTTCAAGATTTTACAGTGGAAAAAGGATTTTAGTACTTTTATCCAAGTAGGTACCTACCCATTTTTTTATCGAAATATGGCCGTGTGGGATGTCAAACATCAAGATTTTACAGTGGGAAAAGGATTTTAGTACTTTTATCCACGTAGGTACCTACCCATTTTTTTATCGAAATATGGCCGTGTGGGCTGTCAAACTTCAAGATTTTACAGTGGGAAAAGTATTTCAGTACTTTTATCCACATAGGTACCTACCCATTTTATTTATTGAAATATGGCCGTGTGGGATGTCAAACTACAAGATTTTACAGTGGGAAAAGGATTTCGGTACTTTTATCCACGTAGGTACCTACCCATTTTATTTATCGAATTATGGCCGTGTGGGATGTCAATCTTCAAGTTTTTACTGAGGGAAAAGGTTTTCAGTACTTTTATCCGTGAAATATGGCCGTGTGGGATGTCAAACTTCAAGATTTTACAGTGGGAAAAGGATTTCAATACTTTTATCCACATAGGTACCTACCCATTTTTTTTATTGAAATATGGCCGTGTGGGATGTCAAACTTCAAGATTTTACAGTGGGAAAAGAATTTCAGTATTTTTATCCACATAGGTACCTACCCATTTTATTTATTGAAATATGGCCGTGTGGGATGTCAAACTACAAGATTTTACAGTGGGAAAAGGATTTCGGTACTTTTATCCACGTAGGTACCTACCCATTTTATTTATTGAATTATGGCCGTGTGGGATGTCAAACTTCAAGATTTTACAGTGGGAAAAGGATTTTAGTACTTTTATCCACGTAGGTACTTACCCATTTTTTTTATTGAAATATGGCCGTGTGGGATGTCAAACTTCAAGATTTTACAGTGGGAAAAGGTTTTCAGTACTTTTGTCCACGTAGGTGCCTACACATTTTTTTATTGAAATATGGCCGATTGGGATGTCAAACTTCAAGATTTTACAGTGGGAAGAGGATTTTACTACTTTTATCCACGTAGGTACCTACCTATTCTTTTTATTGAAATATGGCCGTGTGGGATGTCAATCTTCAAGCTTTTACTGAGGGAAAAGGTTTTCAGTACTTTTATCCGTGAAATATGGCCGTGTGGGATGTCAAACTTCAAGATTTTACAGTAGGAAAAGGATTTCGGTACTTTTATCCACGTAGGTACCTACCCATTTTTTTATTGGAATATGGCCGTGTGGGATGTCAAACTTCAAGATTTTACAGTGGGAAAAGGATTTCGGTACTTTTATCCATGTAGGTACCTACCCATTTTTTTATTGGAATATGGCCGTGTGGGATGTCAAACTTCAAGATTTTACAGTGGGAAAAGGATTTCGGTACTTTTATCCACGTAGGTACCTACCCATTTTATTTATTGAAATATGGCCGTGTGGGATGTCAAACTTCAAGATTTTACAGTGGGAAAAGGATTTTAGTACTTTTATCCACGTAGGTACCTACCCATTCTTTTTATTGAAATATGGCCGTGTGGGATATCAAACTTCAAGATTTTACAGTGGAAAGGGGATTTCAGTACTTTTATCCACGTAGGTACCTACCCATTTTTTTATTGAAATATGGCCGAGTGGGATGTCAAACTTCAAGATTTTACAGTGGGAAGAGGATTTTAGTACTTTTATCCACGTAGGTACCTACCCATTTTATTTATCGAAATATGGCCGTGTGGGATGTCAAACTTCAAGATTTTACAGTGGGAAAAGGATTTAAGTACTTTTATCCACGTAGGTACCTACCAATTTTTTTTATCGAAATATGGCCGTGTGAGATGTCAAACTTCAAGATTTTACAGTGGGGAAAGGTTTTCAGTACTTTTTTCCACGTAGGTACCTACCCATTTTTTTATTGAAATATGGCCGTGTGGGATGTCAAGTTTCAATATTTTACAGTGGGAAAAGGATTTCAGTACTTTTATCCACGTAGGTACCTACCCATTTTATTTATTGAAATATGGCCGTGTGGGATGTCAAGTTTCAATATTTTACAGTGGGAAAAGGATTTTAGTACTTTTATCCACGTAGGTACCTACCCATTTTTTTATTGAAATATGGCCGTGTGGGATGTCAAACTTCAAGATTTTACAGTGGGAAGAGGATTTTAGTACCTTTATCCACGTAGATACTTCCCATTTTTTTATTGAAATATGGCCGTGTGGGATGTCAAACTTCAAGATTTCAATACCCATTTTTTTTAAAATTTACATAAATATGAGCTGAAAAGGATGTGTAGTAAAAGTCTGAGAGATTGTGTGCGTAACAGTAATATACAAAAGGAATGTGGAATGAAAGTTGGTGTAATTACAAGGATGAATGTGAATAAGTTAAGATGACAAGCTCATTTAAATCAAATCCTACAGTACGGTCACGTGTTGAGCACATTGAACAGGAGAGCATGCATGAGGAATTGTATGACAGTGACGGAAGCGAAAGATGTATGCAAGGATAGAAGATTATATATCGTTGCCGTGGATGTGAAGTGATCCAACCCACAAGACAGACATTCCGAGAAAAGGGGTGTTGAAGTTACGCTGTTACATCCGAAAATACTAATCTTACAATAACCAAGTTATTTTTGCATGGATTTCGCTAAAAAAATTACACAATATTCCTGATCACATATTCCACTAATATAAATAACAAAATATTAAAGAATTTATATATTTTAGAAGTAAACACGAATTTATCACTTGGGTTATTTCACCACTGTAGCTGAGAAAGATCCACCTGTAAAAAAATTGTTGGAAAGTTACGCGCTATGCGGCTTAGATCTTTTCACTTCTATAATTTAATTGAACTATTTGTTCCTATATGCGTTACTGAAATGCTCTAACATACTTGCAATGATTGTAAAAACACTTAACATCTCTTCAAAATCTTCCAAAAATGCCCTTTAGGAATATCAAATCACTTATTTCTCTTAACCACTATGTTCTCCGTGGTTTTCTGAACAAAACTGCAAACTAAACCCATTTTTCAAAAAAGTGTGGCTTGGATCACCTCCACGGCAACGATATACCTACTTACTGTTTTTTTTATATATATTTCCCGTATTCCCGTGCAACGCCGGGTATTTAAGCTAGTTAAATATAATTTATAAGTGTTATCTTCGAGTTAAATATTTTATTATAGTAATATATTCATTAACCTTGCCAGAAATGTACCTTTTTGATACAGAAACAAACGACTTAATTTTACTATATATAATGAGTTACAATCCATTGGATTGGTCTGCAACGAGTTTTGACTTATTTCTCCACTCCTCCCTATTCTCAGCTAGTCTCTTCAACTCCATATATGAGCCACAGCTCATGTCCCTCTTCAGTTGGTCCATATAGGCGTCTCTCGGTCGACCTCTGCCATTTGTGCCTTCGGTCCTGCCCACTGCGATTGCGATGAGCAGTCCTGGGTGCCTGATGTTGTGGCCAATCCAATTAGCTCGTTGTTGGCAGATTCTTTTGAGGAGTTGCCTTTTTTCGCCAACCCTGGTTAACACTTCTTCGTTTTCGACGTGTTCCGACCAATGAATCTTCAGCATGCGTCTATAGCACCACATTTCAAATGCCGCTAACCGTCCGCTTTCCCTCTTGCTGATGGTCCACGTCTCGCACCCATATAACAAAATGCTCCACACAAAGGCTTTAGTGGGATTCTTCCTCACGCTTAGATCAATATTAGGGGATTCTAATATTTTGGATTTTTTGTTAAAGGCAATTCGTGCCTGGTTTATTCTGCTCACAATTTCTGATTTGGAGCGTCCGTCCTGGTTTATTCTGCTGCCCAAGTACACGAATTCTCTTACTTGTTTGATGCTCACTCCATTTATGGCAATGTTCGCAGTCGCTTCCTCCCTTCCAACGACCATACATTTTGTTTTATCTTTATTTATTTTCATGTTGTACTTTGACAACAGTATACTTTCCATTTTCCCTAAGGCTTCGTTCAGCTCCATCTCGGAGTCTGCGAGCAGTGCTATGTCGTCTGCATATCTAATCATGTCGACTATTTTCCCATTTATTTTTACTCCTGTCCAGTTCTTCATTTCTTCTCTGAGTTCATCAATAGCTCGCTGTATATAGCAGTTAAAGAGTGCTGGCGACATTGAGCATCCCTGTCTCACACCTTGTTCTACCCTCGCTTCTGCGCAGCTCTCTCCGCTTTTAATTACAGCCATTTCATTCTTGTATAGGCTCCAGATTGCTCTTTCTCAAAGGCGGAGGAACCTTCGAGGTCAACGGCATGAGGATGTGGAATGCAAGGGAAGCTACCACATTAAAGGCTCTAGCAGCATCCCAAAGTACCAACGAATTATGAAATTTTACTACCGCTAATATAATAAGCTTTTGCGGTCTATTTTATCTTATTTCGAAGGCTGCAACATTAATATAGACAAATAAATAAATATATTCTTCAAAAAAAGACAATTCCCGTTATTTTATGAACACACCTCGAACATTGCCGATACTTTTCGACTCCCGCAATGGTAGTATAAACTACGCGCAATATTCATTCTTCCAAAGGTCGTGCGGAAATAACATTTTATTCAGGGATATTGACTTTTACATATCATCACTGCCGAAATTCAGGGGTGATTTTCACATCTCTGCAGGGTTCTGATCGATGAGTGTCATGAACGTAGTGAGGTTAGCACGAGCATTCTTTCCCCTTCCTCCCCCCCTCCCAGCGATATACCTGTTTTTTACTTGGAGAGCATTTGCCCCACCCCCTGGACGTCATTCATTATTTTTGTATGTTTGGAATGGCGTAATCATTTCATGGGTGAATGTTTTTATTTTTACCTTTATATTTTTTACCTCAGTTGGTGCATAGACTATATCATCGAGTGCATTTAATTTTTGTTTATTTGTGTTATTTTTTTTAAATTGGAACAAAGTGTTACATTCTATTCTTCTCAAGGCCATCCACTCGTTTGCGAGTGATTTAAATGTGTTACATAAAACAATTTAAAAAACTTCACTGGCTTGTGAAACATGTAATATTTAAGATACATTATAACTTGTAAATAGCTGTTTGTTTGTTTTGTATAAATAAATAAAAAAAATTAGATGAAATACGATTTATAACGTCGCCCGTTACCCCGCTCTCCATTTTGCATGGAGTTCCCTACAACTCTTTTCCCACTCTTTTTCCACAAGTTTACAAGTGTCCTGTAAAATACAGGCGTTCCCAAAAATCCAACATTTTACATCTTAAATTCAGCGATGCGGTTTACTATGTTTGCTACCCTTCTAGAATGTCTTAATTTTTTACAGGCACGAAGAAAACATCTTGAATGTTTATTATGTGTAGCTGGTCTGCTAGCCACCCCACTTGTGCGCAAAAACGCCATTTCAAATTTGATTGAATAAAAAACGAGTTCTACAAAAAACTAATTCGTCAACAGCGAGTCGAAAGTAGAAATCAACACACATAAGACATTTACTGCCGGTTCCTTAAGTGTCATTAAGATTAAGTCCAAATGTCAAAATACTACTAGATTATTTTTTTCATTTAATAAACTAAATGCATTTCGCACAGTTCCACAAAACAAAATGAGGCAATAATCATAAATGATGTTTGATATCGATACCTTAATTCGCAGATTGGGTAACTCCAAAATAGCTACTTTACAGGGCGGACAAAAAACTAAATATTTTTGTTATGCATATTATTATTATTATTTTCCTTATTCTAAAATATCTACATGATGTAGATACATGTTCGTAACACAATAACCATGACATAATTATGTTTATAATGGTTTTGTAGCCTTTTTTTGGAGTTACCTAATTTTCTGTGATAGATTTTGTAAAATAAATGCTATAATTGATGGAGTTACCCAATTTGCCTATAAGTATTGCATACTGTTTGGTCTCATAATAATGTTATTTTTAAAGTGTTTTATATGAAAATCAAATTAAATTGAAGTAATATATATAGGATAAATACTTCAACATCATCATCATCATCATCAACGCTCCTCTCGGGAGGACAGAGCAGAAACCAGCCTCCTCCATTCAGAGCGACTCTGTGCCAATTGCGTCACCTCTTTCTACGATATTTCCTGCGCTCTGCTGTTGTCGTTATAAGAACGGTGTATTGTGAAAGAGGGAAATCACGGGCTGACGAATCCTTGCGGACGGAAGACCGGTGCTCTTTTTGGCCAATTAGCCTTTTCAGGATATTACCCAGCCTGGAACATCGTCTATCCTGTATCACGGAGTTGAACAAAAAAGTTGCACCTTTAGCGATATACTCGTTGATAGCTAGACAAAAATAATGAAGAGTGACAAAATGTGAAAATAATAATTCGTGTGGAGCATTATTTTAGATATCGTGGTAGTCCTGAGTCCATTTTCGTGAAGATATTTTCAGTCTCGTTTAGATTATTTAAGCAGACAATATTTTTTGGGCCAAGGCTTTTCTTCCTTTGAGGCAATTTATTTTATTTATTCATTCATTCTTTACTATACATTGATCACAATATATACAATTTTATAAAAAAAATGCATTCAAATTAGGTGTGATCAATATACAGAGGTCGGTTGCCCAATAAGAGACTCTTACGACTTGTATTATGAGATAGCTGAAGTCCAGTATCCGATCAAAGTGTCTTGCCTCTTGCACACTGATGCCCTCTCTGTATATCTCAAGATTTTAAAATCCGCCAAAAGAAATTTTATTATTTTATAAGTAAATGCCTTAATATTACGTGTTATATTCTAAAAATATTGTACTTGGCACAAATCGTCCCACAAGGGACGGGTTGCCGTAATCTTATAAATAATAATAATAATATACAGAGGGCGAGTTTATCACACCTCTTTTTGATTTTTTAAATTTGAATTTTAAATTTTTATTACTCCATGATTCATCCTTTTTCCAAGAGAAGTCTCAGAGTTTTCATCAGAATCTGAATGTTCTGAATATGGGACTAACGAGATGTTGACTCTTATGCTGCCCTTCTCTGTTGCAATATTATGATCAATAGCATTAGCCTGTGCATCTAACAATATCCCTTGTGTCGCATTATTATCTAAATTATTATCATCAGTAGGTATTTATATTTTGGATTTCTGCAAGATTACCACTATCAAGTAATATGATGGGCCAATTCCATTTTAAAAATTCGAATTGTCTTTGATAAATTTGTAGAAAATCATGATTTCTGGGATTTGTTTCACTCATACGATTTTCTTCACTTCTTCAATTTTCAGTTACTAATTTAACCATAGTCTTTAGTCTGCTATTCATCTATAAAATGATGAGTAAACATTTCACTTTTGCCTGACGATGAGAGCGGAAGCTCTTGAAAGCCGGCTCGCAAAATAAATAATGTCAATAGTGGAATAACTATATATCGTGTTTCATTTTAAAAATTATTAATATGAACTTCCACCAAGAACCGTCGGTCGAGAAATTAAACTTATGATAAGTAGGTAATGTATGTAGATACACGTTCAGTTCTTCGGATTTTGAGCTTATTTAAAAATAATCATGATTCAACAAATCCTAATAGGTATATCAAAAAATAAAGTCGTTTATTTAAGTATTAAAACCTAGATTTTTTATTTGACTAAAAAATAATAACATAATATGTGTTAAAAAACAATACAATATTAGTAAATCAGCTTCAAAACTTGTGCGCAAACATATCCAGTAATAATTAAATTCCACGTAGTAACTCCTGCAAAAGTTGCATTATTTAAAATGTGAGTACCTTACATATTAACTACATCACATAAGGAGTAAATGATAAAAAAAACTTTAAAAAATTTAAGAAAATAAAGCTGATACTTATGGTTACAGTTATCTAACATTTTTTTACAGGATAAGATATCCAAAACCACTTTTTTGTAAAATATTCCTAATACACAACCTATCTCTCGCAAGTCTCCATACAGAATGGTGGAGTTACCCAATTTGCAGCGTTGTAAATACTAACATTGGAGTTACCCAATTTTCTTGAGGTGTTTTTTAGGGCATTTGTAATAAAGTTGGATTCTTCAAATTTACCTAGCATGTGTGTTGGAATACAGTCAACATTATGGCATCATTAAGTCATTTTGTCAAAAAATGGAGTTACCCAATCTGCGAATTAAGGTATCGATATATAAGTGGCTATAATCTACACCAGGGGTCGGCAACCTTTTAGCTGTGGTGTGCCTAGCCACTCTACCAATATGATTCAGGGTGCCGCCTTAATTCTAAATTATATAATGGGGTTCTAGAGGAGAAGAATTTTATTCCAAATTTATCTTTTAAACATATTTATTAAAAAAATAACATAAAATTCTATTTTCGTGATTTCCCTGATTACTTTGTAGAGTGCCATTCAGAACCCCATCGCGTGCCAAGCCTGGCACGCGTGCCATAGGTTGCCGACGCCTGATCTACACAGTACACACAAGAGTGTGGGAACCGTGAAGAGTTGAATGTAACTATATACATAGGTACATATCAATAATATACAAAAACAAGGAATGTATGACAGTAGTATAATAATATCACACACATAATTATTTCTACTTACTACATTATCATGCAATTGGCAGTCGAGTCGTCACAAAAATAACAATAACGTTGTGTCTAGGTAAGTACACGCCTAATAATCGTGCGTATTATCTATTGAGTGAAATGCTTAACAATTAGGATGACAATAGTGTTCCATACAGATATGATATGCAACAAATACTTTTAAACATTGTTCTTACGAGGCGAATAACGTCACGAAACCAAAATATCGTCAGCCCAGGGTCTCGAACCTACCGATTTTTCGGTATTTTTACCGAAATGGGCCGTGTCCTACCAAAATGCTCTAGTGATCTACCGATTTTTACCATTTGTCGGTAGGCAAGTATAATCGGTAGATGACTACCGGGTATTCGGTAAAAGGGGTCTAGGAAAAAATTCACCGACAACAATTTGCCGACGGACAATTCACCGACAACAATTCACCGAGAGGACAAATTACCGAGAGGATAATTCACCGACAGGATAATTCATCGACGTACATTTCACCGACAGGATAATTCATCGACGTACATTTCACCGACAGACAATTTGCCGACAAATGCGAATAATATAATTCTGGCGTGGTCGGAAGTTCTTTTTTAAAAAAAAAGACAGATTGTTTCTTGTAGTGGGTGTTTAAATATTTTGTTACACATAAACAATAAAATACAACATTACAAAACGTGATTATATTGTTTTGTATTTGTCGGCAAATTGTCTGTCGGTGAAATGTACGTCGATAAATTATCCTGTCGGTGAATTATCCTCTCGGTAATTTGTCCTCTCGGTGAATTGTTGTCGGTGAATTGTCCGTCGGCAAATTGTTGTCGGTAAATTATCCGGCTCCCATCATTTTGGAAATTCGGCGACGGGGGGTAGAAATTTTTGTAAAAAGAAAAGTATCTGATATTGACATCGTCTGTACAAATACCTGGTACATTGTAGTAAAATGTATTTTTGTTGATTTATACCGAATAACAAATACAAATATACCGATTTTTGTGAGGAGTTCTATCGATTTAGCACAATGACGTTTGAGACCACTGCGTCAGCCATTTGAACCGTGTGAACAAATTGACAGTCTGAAACGATAAAAACCAGATCGTCTCAAGTTGACTACCTTTCAACTTATTTCGTTGGTAAAACGATGCGAGCACGGGTAGATATGCGCGGCATCCGAAATCTTTATAACCTATAAACCTTGTAATGTTTCGTGACAGTTGTTATCACCACATTAGAGCCATGCCATGTTGCATACGGGACAGTCAGACATAATTTTTTTAATAGAATTTGTACATTAAAATCTTTTTCTTTTAATGAACTCTATATGTGATTATGCAATAACAGTGCACTTCTGAATAACGGTGCACTGTCACCGCTTTATTTTAAGACAAAAAGGTTAAGACTAAAATGAATATCTGTGAAGTTTTTTGGATGATTTCTAAATTACTTTAATGAGGTTTTTGAATGTATAAGTATATTACATATAATAATTAAAATTTTAGTATAATTTCTGTACGATTTTGCATAAAAGCGAGGAAGAGGATCCGTGTGAAAATGCATGTTTTTATTTGTTACATTTTAATATGCTTCATTTTTAGGTACACTTCCCGTAGGAGTTTGACTGAGTTTATTATACATTATTATTACTGACAATAAGACGATTCTAACAAGGATCATTACAGCTGAAGGCCAATGCGATCCCAGAAGAAAACATTAAACAATATCCGAACGACACAACTACAATATATCCTCGATTTTCCTTATAAATTCTGCATACGTCACGTTGAAGATATCAACTTCTCCAGCCAGACCATTAAACATTTGAATAGCTTTTCCCACTGGGGAGTTTGCCAATATGTTTGTTCGGCTTTGAGGCTGATAAAAAAAAAACGTGATGCCGAGAACGTCCATATGCATCGGGAACATATAATAATATTGATTTTTTCTAGTATTATTGGATTAAATATGATACCGTTGAGTAGCTTAAAAAAGTGACGAGCACAGAATACATCTCGGCGATGTTCTAAAGTATTATAGCCAAGGCAACCCATTACGAATGAAGATGGAAACAGGTAGGGATAATATCCATATATTTTCCAATATAGCGACCTTAAAAATCTTCTTTGTACCTTTTCTACCATTAAAACATACGTGTCTTCCGATGGACACCAAATAATCGAACCTGACTCCAGAACACTCCGAACTAATTACTCATATAAAAGCTTTAACGTGTTTGGATTTTGAAAGTTGTTGGAGTGTCTCAGCAAAAAACCCAGCGATTTGTAAGCCTTTTGAGTTATATCCGTAATATGCTCCCTGAAATGAAAATTCTGAGTGAAAAGAACACCAAGGTCCTTAGACTTCTCAACTCTGATGAGCAATGTATTATCCATGGTGTAGTCATAAATCATCGGTTGCCTAGATCTAGAATATGTCATAATGTTACATTTTTTTACACTAAAAGGAAGCCTATTTCTATGTGACCATTCGACGATAGAATCAATATCTGACTGCAACTCCTTGGCATCCTCGGCACATCGGACACTCTTGAAAACCTTCAAGTCGTCTGCAAACAGAAGAAACTTCGAATAACGCACGCTGCCTCCAATATCATTTATAAAAAGTGTAAAAAGTAATGGTCCTAAATTTGAGCCCTGAGGAACTACAGACGTTGCCAAGAATTTGTCAGAGCAATGATCACCGCTCACAACATATTGTTTTCTGTTTGTGAAATAATCCGAGAGCAGATCAACCAGACTTTGAGAAAATCCCATTTTAGATAGTTTATTCAGCAAAACATGGTGATCCACTCTATCAAACGCCTTCTCGAAGTCGTTGTAGTTAACATCTACTTGTGTTTTGCTGTCTATGTTTTTGGTTACATATGTATTAAAACAAAGCAAATTTGTTACAGTTGAACGTTTCGGTCTAAATCCATGATGCTCATCCACCAGCATATGCTCACACATGCCAAATATATATCTATGCAATATCATTTCAAAAAGCTTGGCTGGCGCGGATAGCACAGCTACAGGTCTGTAATTGGTAATTTCCGCTGGGTCACCCTTTTTAAGAATAGGAGTAACCTTCCACACATCCGGCATTCTCTTAAGATCAACACACATATTGAATAAATACCTTAGAACATCAGTGATCATATGGCCAGCCTGTTTCAAAATATAAGCAGGTATCATATCCGGTCCTGACGAATGTTTGGGTTTCAGATGTTTTAAACTATATTTAACGTCTTCATAGGTAATTGATGGTACATCAATCATTTCAAATGATCCTCCCGAAGAATCTTCAATCAACCGTTCATTATCAGCAACATGTGGTCCAAAAACAGAAGAAAAGAACGACGCAAATCCATCTGCAATCTCGCTATCTCCAACATACAGTTTTTCATTATAAGACATAGATTTAGGTATTTGATCGCATTTTTTCTTTCCCTTAACAAAATTCCAAAAACGAGAAGGATCTGATGCAATTTCGTTTTCACATCTATTAGTGTGCGTCTTATAATCAGATTCTATCAGTTTCTTCACCACACTTCGATGTTTTTTGAACTTGTAAGCAACAAGGGAGCCAGATTTTTTCCACAATTTATGAAACTTCGATTTTAAATTCATGTTATAAATAAGAGTCCCTGAAAACCAATTAGGAAAACCATCACGTCCGTTGTCACTTATTCCAGCAAAACATTCGTCAAACGAAGCATACACTGTTTTGTAAAATTCATCCACCGCGACATTTAAATCCCCCGCAACATAAACGTGCTCCCATGATTTCGATGCCAGGTTGTCAATAAACATCGGAACATGTCTGTTACTGAACCTCCATCTCCTATCTACAGAAATCTCCCGACCTCGTCTTATATGACCCTCATAATATCTACTTTTGTGGATAATTGAGAATGTGATATCAAGGGTAGGGTGGTAAGAGTCTTCAGGAACAAGTGGAAAGTCATGTCTACTAACCCGAATACACGATGGATCAAGATTTGCGTATACCATATCCAATACTCTACTTGAGCAGTTGACAACAGTATTCATTTGTTGTAGGTTAAGCAGATCCAAGAAATATTTGTGTTCAGCCTTAGGATAGTTGCAAGAATTACGCAATATTCAGGAGCAAAAAATGAAAGTCGTCTACATTTAAGGGTTGTCTAAACTATTACAAGACGACTTTCATTTTTTGCTCCTGAATATTGCGTAATTTAGGTAGTATCTTTTTTGTGCAATTGCAAAAAGATTAATTGTTTTTAACAATTCATATAAAAATATTATGTACCCAATTACTATCTGTGTACCTTAAGACTTGCAAATAAAAAGCTTTATGGATTGTAAAAATAAATAAAAAATCGTTATTGAAATACCATTGAGATAAAAAGACAATGAAGACAATAAATACAAAGACCTGACCTAAAACAAAGAAATGCAACAAATGTATAATTGTTAATGCAGAAGAAGGGATATTTTTTTTACTATAGTTTACAAAAAAAAAACTGTTTTGTGGTTACGCAATTTAGCATCCACCAAAAAAAATAGATCATCTATTGTAAGAATGAAAACCTATTATTAAAAAAATATGCTTTAGCTGTTTTGAAAAACAGATGAATAGTGTACTGTTATTATTGTCTTATAGTTTAAAATTGTTTTTATTATTATTGAATTATTTATTTATCCATTATTTCTGTACATTCATTACAATACAAACCATTTTATAGAGAAATGCATTCTTAAATACAATAAATATAAAGAAGGCAAGTTTCTTCTTCTCTTCTAAATAACCCAAAAATTAATAAATTATAAATTACTTATATTATTTTAAAATACCTACTATCGGTGCGGCATTAAGTGATACTCATAATACCTGTAAGTTTTGCGGCACGTAGAAAAAAAGATTTTTTTTTATTTTATTGGCACATCTATATAAAATAGAACTGTAACACTTAATATTACTTATATTATTCCCTGAAGGGGAATGTAGAGAGTCAACACTTAAAACTAATTTGGGCGCCAGGTGTACTCCTGAAGGGGTACACCGAGAGAGTTCAAAACACTGTTTAGCAAATTCACAATTTATTACAATCACTTGACAACTGGTACAATACTGTATAAAGAAAGTAACACTATTAGTAAAACAATAACGAAGACACCTCCAGGCTAGGTTAGATGGATATTGAGGTAGTCGGAGAGAGACTAGGTAATAAGGGTCGCTACTACTGTATGGCACCAAGAGTAGGCACATCTCGGACAGCCAGGGAGTAGCGGGTAGGTATAAGGAAAGTTACCATATAGCAACAAGAGTAGGCACTTCTTGGACAGCTATAGAGGGTAACGGTAGGTAAGGAGAATCACTTCATAGCAACAAGAGTAGGTACTTCTTAGACAGCTATGGAGTAACGGTAGGTAGGAAACCTTGGCCCTGGAAGAGCCACCGCGATTCTCCTTTCAGTATGCCGGGCTCCGTCTTTTATACCCTTGAGTCAGTACTGAACAGCTGATGGATACCTTGGAAGTGGACGGTGTGATAGTGGGAGAGGTACCTGTTCCTGAACTCCGCCTATCTACTTCCGCTCGGATTGTTCTAGAAGTTTCTAGAACATTCGGGAACATTCTGGAGGCTTCCATAACTGAGACATCTATTGATGATCCTGTTAAATAATCAGGTACTTCCTGTACCTTGACAGCGGCTGTCAGTCATCATTGGCAGGTTATGTTGTTGTTATGCTATGTTGAAATTATGTGGTGTTACAATCTCCCCTTCTGGATCTGAAGGCGCCCCGACGATGATCCAGCATCTAATTGTAGAGTCGATGGGTTGCCTTTCTCCTAGGTTGAATACGATGGGTGATGGCTGGTAGTAAGTCAGGCTGTCCTGCCGGTTGCGTGGCAGGTTCCCCTGATAGTGTAGAATCTGATGATAGCAAGTCAGGCTGTCCTGCCAATATAAGGGCTGGTTCCCCTGACCTCTTGGATGCTATTTTCTTCGGACGTCCTCGTTGTCTAATAGGTATTATGGGCGTTGGTACTTCAGCTTCTCTTCCGTGGTACCGTTGTAATGCCGATGTATGATGTACTCCGATGGGGACCTCAGGATTGCTTGCTGCTGCAATTTCGTAGGAGGCTGCTCCATGGGACTTGACGATGACGTATGGTCCATCTCTTCTTGGCGCTAACTTCGCACTAAATCCTTGTGATGCTTTACTGAGTGGGTGAATTTTCACCATCACTAGATCTCCCTTTTTATAACGGGGATCTGGGCGTCTGCCCTTGTCTGTGACGATTTTGCGTCTTTCTTCACGACGTTCTTGATTCTCGTCGGCTTGTTGTAGCATTTGGGCCATCTGTTGTAGCCTTGGCGTAATTTCAGGTAAGAAATTCTCTGACACCACGATCTGACGAAAGTCATGTTGTACATCATCAGGTGTCCGTAACTCTCTTCCAAAAGTTAAGTATGCTGGAGAGTAATTAGTTGTTGAACAAATTGTCGAGTTCATGGCGAACCTTATGCTGGACAGCTTTTGGGGCCAAACTCGATGTCCTTCTTCTACCAGGATAGCCAATTGTGGCTTCAAATCACGATTCTTTCTTTCGACTGGATTGGTCTCTGGGTGATATACTGGTGTAAAAGCATGCTTGATGTGTAGATCATATGCTTGTATCTGCAATGCCCACCGGGCTAATCTTCCTGTGGGTGATTTAAGAGTCATCAACCACTTCAGGGATTGATAATCAGTCACAATAGTGACAGGTAACCCTTCTATATAACCACGGAACTTATTTAAAGCCCACACAACTGCAAGGGCCTCTCGTTCCGTTGTAGAATAGTTCTTTTCTGCTGGGGTCAGCAGGCGACTGGCATACTCGACTGGGTGCTCCTCTTCCCTCTCCCCTTGGACCAGAACTGCTCCGAGAGCATAGCCACTTGCATCTGTCTTGACAGTGTATGGTTTACTGTCATCAGCTTGTCGAAGTATTGGGGCAGTGGTGAGTGCATCCTTCAAATGATTGAAAGCTCGTTCTTGCTCGTCGTTCCATATCCAGATGGTATCTTTCTTTACCAATCTCGATAGTGGTTCAGCAATGCTTGCAAAGTTGCTAATGAATCGACGGTACCAAGAGCATGTTTGTAGAAATGACACGAGTTGCTTGATGTTCCGAGGTGCAGACCGATCTCTAATGGCTGCTGTCTTCTCAGGGTCAACTTGAAGTCCTTGAGGTGTGATGTAGTGACCTAGGTATTTGATGGTAGAACAACAGAACTTACACTTCTCCTTGTTAACAGTAAGATTCTGCTTTCTCAGCTCCTGAAACACTGCGTTGAGGTGAGTGAGATGTTCTTCGAAGGTTGAAGAGAGAATTACCAGGTCATCCAAATATGCTAGCATCTTTATGCCATCCAACCTGATCCGGATGTGATCTACCATTCTCTGGAACGTGGAAGGGGCATTACGAAGGCCAAAGGGCATGCGCTTGAACCGGTAGATGCCAAATGAGGTTATAAACGCCGTCTTCTCCTGATCTTTCTGCCTAACCCTGATTTGCCAATAACCGGCTTTCAAATCCAAGGTGGTCATGTAAGGCGTTGGCTTGGCCTCGTGTAGTAAGTCATCAATTCTTGGTATAGGATAGACATCTGGAACAGTAATGGCATTCAGCTTACGGTAGTCTACACAAAAACGTAATTCGCCATTCTTCTTAGGTACTAGAACCACTGGAGCGGACCAAGGTGATGAACATGGTTCTATGATGTCATCTTCTATCATCTTTGCTATTTCCCTCTTGAGCACTTCCTTGCGCGGAGGAGACAGGCGGTATGGTGGTACTGCAATTGGTGCGTGCTCACCTGTGTCGATATAGTGCTCGGGGAGTGAACATGGTAGTCCATTAGACTGGAAAACCTCAGCGTGTTCTTGTAACACGCGATCCAATGAGTCCTTCTCTTGCGCAGAGAGTACATTCTCATTGACGTCCAGGCTGCAGATGTCCAGGCGCTCTGGTGCGAATAAACTCTCCGACCGTGGTGACAGTGTGGGGTCGGCATTAAATACAGCTATTTGCGCATCTCTGAACATCCTATCTGCCAGTCTGGGAGAATAGCCATCGAACAAGACTCCTGGTTTGCACGAACACTCCTGGCTAGGCTGTCCTGTGAATTCTATGGGCACTTGGCACACAGGATCATCAGCTGGAGGGGGAGTCGGAGGTGGCGTCAGCATTGCAACTGGAAATTCCATAGTCTGCGGGATCACATGCACTGATTTGGCCGCCAGGATTTCCCGTGGTGGTGTGATCATCATCGGAGATATGGCAGGAGGGACATCCATCTTCTGCCTAACCATTCGCACTGGGCTCGGCACCAGGTCAGTCCGTGGTGCCACTGGAGGTGGTGTGGTCTTCACTGGGGACAGCAGTGGCGGCACCTCCATCTCGCGAAGGACGTTTGCGATTGCGCATATTGGTTTATAGTCGCTACCTGAGGCTGATTGCGGCGAGGGATGGCCCTCATACCCCAGTGCACGGGTTATCTCAGGCGACTCTACGAAGTACCAGGCCCTCTGTGGTAGGTTCAGTACCAGTCCTGCATCTTCAATAAATCCCACTCCCAATAGAGTCCGGTTGTCTCGGGACTCTGGGAATACAATGAATGTAGTTGGTACAGTGACCTCGTGCAGTGTCACTGGTACCCTGGTGGTCAGGATGTCCTGGACCTTGGCAGAGCCATCAGCCAGCACGGCGGTGATCCTCTGCCTATGAAATTGTGCCCCACTGTCTTTCAGACAGTTGTATAAGTAATATGAAGCGACGCTGGATTTGGCACAGCTGTCGATGTAGGCAGTTCCTTCATATCCTCTCACTTGGATGGGGACGGATGGTCGATCTCGAGCATCAGTGAAGTCCAGAGAGCAGAACGACATCTCATGGCTTCCTCCCTGAGGTTTGCCTCCGCTGCACTTAGGGCACCTGCTGCGCGTCACTCCTGGGGTACCGCAGCCGTAGCAAGCAAACTTGGGTGCGAGAGTATTCGTCGAGTGACTCTGTCTTCCACTCTTGAACCTGGGTGGTTGGTTTGCCACCCCTTTCCTCTTCCTGCACCTGTCATCAGTATGGCCCCATGCTCTGCAGATCCCACAGCGTGGCCTAGCCTTCCGTTCTCCAGATTCCTTCAGGAACTGTTCCACCTCCCGAGCCATTGTCATCAGTGTATTAAAGCTCTTGAACGATGTTCTGGATACCCTGTCACGAATCTGAAGATCCAGTTGACCATATACCATGTCAAGTTGTTGCTCCTCCGTAAGAGTTGGTCCAGGCAGCTGGGCCAACAGGACTCGCTTCTTGGTCAGGAAGGTATCTGTCAGTTCATCGGGTCTCTGCTTAATATTCACAATCTCCTGGATCAGGACGTAACCAGGCTTCCTAGGAGCAAATGCATCCCGGATCCGTGCCTCAAAGTCTGTCCATCTTCGAACCTCGTGTTTCACTCCCTGCCACCATTTGCCAGCCTCGCCCCTCAGCAGGATGGTGACACCAGTGAGTGCATCTTGATCCTCAATGTGTTCAATGGCTTTGAACACCTTCACTGTATCCAAGAACGTCTCAATCATCTCCATGTCACGAGTGCCATCATAGTAAGCAGCGCAGCTTGCAAATGAGCCGGATCTTGGCGCTACCATGGACATCAGGTGCTGGAACTGTTCCTGGCTTAGGTTGACCGACATGTTGATAGGATCTTCTGAGGATTCAGTTACACTACGGGTGAAGTACTTCGGTTTGGACTCCAGTTTCAAGCACAAACGAGCACTGAGTTTACCAAATTAAAATACACACTGAATTGCTCTGAGAGGAGTCTATTCAATACACAACGAACAATGTATGTATATATAAACACTGTATTGTTTTGGAAGGTTCATCAAAAACAATAATAAACAATGATAAATTACATGTAACACAATATGTTATGAAAGAGTAATGATATGCACAGGTTTGCTTTTAGTATAAGTCCTCCAAGTACACACATATAATAATTAAATATGATTTGCTGTGAAACAGTCCATCAACAATAAACACATATAGGTAATAATATAGAATAATGAAATACGAAGAGCTCACAATATTAATGTTATGCACAGGTTTGCTTTGAATATAAGTCCACCAAATACACACGCATAATAATGAAATATAACTAGCTGTAAAAGAGTTCATTAGTATTATAAACACACATATATTAATGAAATATTATTTGCTGTAAAAAGAGTTCATTAGTATTCTAAACACACGTAATGATAACACATATATTAATGAAATATGGTTTGCTGTAAAGAGTTCAATAATTATAAATACATGTAACGATAATGCACAGGTTTGCTTTCACAAAAGTCCCCCAGATACACAAATATATAAAACACATGTATAATATAAGTCAATAGCAATAAACATTAGACATCATGAACATTTGAACTATGACACTTCGCCGTAAATAAACAAAACAGATATCACATGTGTTCATAGATCACAGATAATAGATTATCGAAACTGTCCACAGAGTCATAGACATTAAATAGTTCATTCAAACGGTCCGATAGTGAGCCGATCATTTAACACCAGAGAAAATGATTTTCGTCTATGGTCTATTTTCAAAACACAATTTTTCATAACCTCACTTTTAGATACAGTACGTTGCAATATTACGATTACGATATGAAATTATGCTAAACACTATTAAAGTACAAAAACACTTATTCAAACTTATCTAAACTGATTTGAACTACAGTTTATGAGTATTTTTACTTACAAATATTATCGAGGTACAGTACAACTACGATTAATACTAGATTATTATTATTATTAACGAATATTATAATTAAAGTACCGTACAACTAAGATTATCACTATTTACGAATATAATTATTAAAGTACAGTACAACTATGATTATTTAAACACTTTTCAAAACAAAAACACTTTATTGTTCACATTTCACAGGGTCGTCTTCTCGCCACGAGTTGGGCTGCCATTTGTAACACTTAATATTACTTGTATTATTCCCTGAAGGGGAATGTAGAGAGTCAACACTTAAAACTAATTTGGGCGCCAGGTGTACTCCTGAAGGGGTACACCGAGAGAGTTCAAAACACTGTTTAGCAAATTCACAATTTATTACAATCACTTGACAACTGGTACAATACTGTATAAAGAAAGTAACACTATTAGTAAAACAATAACGAAGACACCTCCAGGCTAGGTTAGATGGATATTGAGGTAGTCGGAGAGAGACTAGGTAATAAGGGTCGCTACTACTGTATGGCACCAAGAGTAGGCACATCTCGGACAGCCAGGGAGTAGCGGGTAGGTATAAGGAAAGTTACCATATAGCAACAAGAGTAGGCACTTCTTGGACAGCTATAGAGGGTAACGGTAGGTAAGGAGAATCACTTCATAGCAACAAGAGTAGGTACTTCTTAGACAGCTATGGAGTAACGGTAGGTAGGAAACCTTGGCCCTGGAAGAGCCACCGCGATTCTCCTTTCAGTATGCCGGGCTCCGTCTTTTATACCCTTGAGTCAGTACTGAACAGCTGATGGATACCTTGGAAGTGGACGGTGTGATAGTGGGAGAGGTACCTGTTCCTGAACTCCGCCTATCTACTTCCGCTCGGATTGTTCTAGAAGTTTCTAGAACATTCGGGAACATTCTGGAGGCTTCCATAACTGAGACATCTATTGATGATCCTGTTAAATAATCAGGTACTTCCTGTACCTTGACAGCGGCTGTCAGTCATCATTGGCAGGTTATGTTGTTGTTATGCTATGTTGAAATTATGTGGTGTTACAGAACCATTATTTTACAACTATCTCCCGCGCAACCCCATATATGTATGTTTTGATACGCAACACCATGAGACGGCGAGAAAGAATGTTACAATTTGACTAGTCATGTTGTAATATGCCGGAATGCATGTTCGTCATTTTATAATATGCCTGCCGTTTGTAAAACGACGACGCCGTTTGTAAACGGACGGATTCTTCAAAACGACTGCGACATATATACTTATTTTTACATTAATTATTATTATTTTTACATTAATGTTAGCGCCTATTATTTTTACATTAATGTGGGCATGTGAGGTATCTACTTCAAGATTTTTCATTGCGAAGAGGTTTTTTTCTATGTAGGTACCTACCTTTTTAATTTAAACATGGGCATGTGAGGTATCTAACTTCAAGATTTTTAATTGTGAAGAGGTTTTTAAAAAATTTTCGATGTAGGTACATTCCTATTTTTTTTTAATATGAACATGTGGGGTATCTAACTTCAAGATTTTTCATCACGAAGAGGTTTTAAACACTTTTTTTTCTGTGTAGGTACCTACCTATCTATTTTTTTTCATCGAGTTTAAGTTGTTTTATATCATGTTCATGCACGGTTTCTTTCTTTTCATGTCTGTATTATAACACCGAGCGATTCCGGGTAACAAAAGCTAGTAAAACATATAGTAGATAAAAATCTTCTGTTTTATAATTACATTATGGTATTCAACTACCTAAACACCGACACACTGAATAGATAAAAAATAGAGACGCACGTGTAAATAAAATGCAGAAAGGCATAGCAGATCTCGTTATTTATTGTTAGGCACCTACACATAATACAGTAATTGTGTAATTATATAAAATGTACATGTACATATGCATTAGATCGGCGGTTTTCAAAGTGGGGGGCGCACACAACCTGTAGTGGACCTTATTTAGAGATAAATCGATGCAAGCACATCCATCACATTCCAATAAGTAGGTATTATTAAATTCATTTTGTATAATTATTGATTGGCGCGGAAATATGTTTTGGTAGGAAAGGTGGCGCGGCCCAAATAAGTTAGGGAGCCCCTGCATTAGATAATATGCGTGCACAATATTAAACAGATTGATGACACATAATTGAAATCAGAAATGTAGACAGGAGATAATATTATTCTTGAGCGATTAAAGAGAATCTTAATATCTACTTACCTACGCATTAAAAAAATACGATAGGTATTTGTTCAGATAATTACGGGGGGGAATGGCGATCATGTGTACGTGTAAGAGTGACGAGTGTAGAGTATGCGCGACATTCAGATTGAATTAATGATTTCAACATTTGCACAGATGAAGTAATTGGGTTAGTTGAAAGATATTGCTTCTACGATAAACTCGCTCATTGCACAATATCATTTATTTGTATCACATTAATTTATAACTTTGTAATTATGTATTGTACAATGAAGTTTATTATTATTTACTTACATGTAGTAAACATGTTTGGGAAATACAAAACATAATAGGATGATTAACACTAAATAATGCATATCTACATTGAATAGTTATCATCGTACTATGTTTTCGTATATTGGATCTCAAATATATAATAATATGTAAGTATTTTAGATGAGTACTAAAATAATTATGACGCTACTGTAAAAGTAGCACACGATCGTACAATAATATCCCACCCGCAACAAGTGATTTTCCGCCTATATAATATACCTAAACATTAAATGGTAATATGGAGTTACATTTTATACCTAAATATTTTTTTATGTTCTGTTATAATTGCTTTCATATTGCAAATATCTATACTTAATATTTACTCAATAACTTACTAATACCTATTATTGACGATGGGCCTGGCCAGTGCAACGCGTCCTGACATAAACAGATAGATATCTACCTAGTTGACGTTTTACTATAATCAGTGTTGCTACTGCTGCACATCGAATGTTGTGTTAATTTGATGATCGATGTAATTATACGTAAGAGTAAGAAAGTATTACATACCTGTACGCTGTACGTGTACACGTGATAATTATTCATGAATGTTATACCTACGCAGTGGCGTGCCTTCCATACATGCAAAAAAGCAAAGCATGCCCAAGGAATAAATCAATAATTTTCGAAAGAAGTTTCTAAAAAAACTACGAAGTAAGTTTAAATTGATTTAAATTCACCGCCAAACGATAGCAAATCTTTTGCAAACTTCAGGTCAATAGCTAACATAGACAAATTTATGTGACCTCTAATGCACCCATAAAGCAAATTAACCTTGATTTAAATTTCGCGCAAAATGTTCGCAAACCTTTGCAAACTTCAGTTCAATGGTTACCATAGATACATTAGTAGGTATGACTCCCAAAAATAGTTCTGTTTCGTTGCATCATAATATGGAGCTTCTATGTTCTCACACGCAGGGAAAGTACGTTAATAATAATATTATTTATTAACACAAATGCAAGTCTACATGCATGTGTAGTGGTACAAAATATATGGGATCTAGAAGCAAGCATCTCGGAAAGGTTTGTATGTATTAGTGCATACTGCATAAGACAGTAATAGGTATTATATTTTATTATGTGTATTGGGCTTCGGTTGTGTCATTTTTAATAAATTATTTTTGATGAATTGAAGTTGTCCATTTTGTAAATTTATCTAATAGCGGTAAAATGAAAGGTGTTTATTGAGATATCACATTCATTTTAACGCAATATAATATTGAGGTTCAATTTCATTCAATTAGAGGATGCAGATGAAAATCTTGATACTTTTTACGTCATTACTTCAACATTTATTTATATCTTACTTACGTAGGTGTTGTCATTAGTTGTAATATTATTTAATATTTTTCATAACTCAATTTATTTTTTTAATTCTTTTTATATGGGTGATGTTTAGTCAATAAGCAAAATTTCTTATAAAATCAAAGACATACTTTAAAATATTTTATTCGTTCTAGTGACTGCACAAAAAATTAACATAATTATTATCATTATTTTTATTTCAAG
Organism: Athripsodes cinereus; assembly: GCA_947579605.1. NCBI lineage: Eukaryota > Metazoa > Arthropoda > Insecta > Trichoptera > Leptoceridae > Athripsodes > Athripsodes cinereus. The sequence goes on from OX388309.1 coordinate 16,978,651, forward strand.
ACAAACACAAAAAAAATCCATCTATCTCCAAATGTATTGTTTTTTTTGCGTTTTAATTTATTTTCAAATTTGCATCTGATTGTTGATATTTTTTTATATAGGTATATAAGTTGACTATAAATTAGACTTTTTTTTAGATAGTATTATTTTCCAATTAATTTGTTAATTTTTTTTTAACATAATTTTGATATTTAATTAAAATTGATAACTTGAAGTTAACAATTATAAATGGGTGTGGTGTATTATTTTATGATTATAATATTATGATACTATTCCACTTTGTTTCTTAGAAATACTGTAACAATCTCTAAATATTTTTCTCTGATCCAAACATTTGTAAAATTCTATGTGTTTCGGATAGTAGAAGTTTAAAATTTATAGTGAAAAATAGTATTAAGTACCATAATTAATTCGATTGCGGGTGCCTTGCCTTATGGAAAGAAGGTATTCAGTTTCAAAAGATTTGGTACATGCTTTTGATTATATTCAATAGTTATATTTGTTATTTGATTTTTTTTTACAATAAGAATTTCTTAACAAAGGGACTTTCACCCTTTATCACTCTTCTTGGGAGTAGGTATAGGGTAGAAATAAGCCTCCCCCGTTCAACGTGAATCTGTGCAAATTGAGTAACTTTTTTTCATTTAATGATATTTATATTGTTCAAAAGTTGGTGTCATTAAAACGGTATATTGTAAAAGAGGGTCATCCAAACTATCTGGATGACTGTGGACAGAAAAATGTAGGTTTTGGCCAACAATTGGTTTCTAACATAGGTAGGTAGGTACATAGGTATTATAATAAATTTTACCTACTGTACCTACACAAACCGCATGCCCAATACCAAAAGTCTAGTCCCGCCACTGTACCTACGTACAGATATAGATGCCTAGACATATTGTGTTATGTTAGGCTATATTTTCTCTGCCTATTGCATATGTAAAACATGTACATGAATCGCATGACAAGTTTTGCTAAACATCAAATGAAACTGAAATTATGAGTATTGAATGTGCGTGCTGTTGAGTACGTAAATAAATAAATACACAATAATTACATTAAAAGTGCATCTGTATTTATACTACATACCAGTAACGTCTCTTCCATGCTAGTCGAAAAGACGGATCTTACCTGTGGTTTCTATACGATTCAAAATAATTTAAAATTATAAATCCGATCATTTTAAATATTGCGCACAATGTATGAGAGCAGTGATTTCCTATAACATATCTCTGTATGAGAGTGAATTCCACTGGTCACTTACCTTATATGACGTCGTTGGACGTATAAAAAAAAACCCTCCCTATGTTCAAACGAACTGTTCTAAATAGATAATTTTTTGTTTCAATGCGCGCAATATTTCTAATAGGGATTTTTGTCCTGCAGTTTGGTTGAGAATAGCTCAAGAGAATAATAATATGGATCTTATTATTCTCCGTATTATTATTCTCTGAGCAATTTTCAGCCAAACAGCATTCATGGAACTCGGTCCTCACATTTTGCATACTCACTTTCCTCTAGAGCCCGGTCTATGTCCTTTGTGCTAGGGTTGTAACGGATGTCACTTTGCGGATACGGATGCGGATCTGGAGTGATACTGTTATGAGGATGCGGATTTTTAGTTTATGAAAATTAGGATGCGGATGCGGATTTTGATGTTGATATATCTTTATTTTAAAACACGAAAAAATAATGAGAATTTTTCCTATACTTGATACTAGCTGTTTTTGTTCTAAAAATCTTGGGAAAGCTAAAATATTTCATTTTCTCAAATAAATATCTATGACTAAAAAATATCAAAACTTAGAACATTACTTACTCCATGCAAAAATTTTCAATTAATTTTTTTATAAAGATATACCTATCAGGGTTTTTGATATAAACCCAAATACAACCAATTAATGTATTTAACATATGTTAGATTAGACTTTTTAATGCTAAAAATTAAAAGGATTTGATTTCATGATAAACTGTAGCGCGATAAAAATGACCGCCGAAAAAAATGGAAAATAATATCACTAATTTGAAAGTCACAATATATCGAACAATGATCTGACAAAATACGAAAAAATCATTATTAGGATCTTATTAGTCACACATTAGGATCTTGGTAGTGAAACGATAATAATAATTTTATTAAATTTACGAACAAATTAGTCTGGGTTCATGCTAAATTCAAAAAGCTATATACATTTGAGTATTTCATTATACTACTAACACACCAACACGGCATATTCCACAAGTGGGGTAGCCAGCGGACTAATTGCAAGTAATTAACATGCAGATTGTCTTCTCTGTGATCCGTGACAATAAAAAATAAGATATTCATAATGGGTGTCTCTTCAATGAATAGTAGATCTTCTTGTCTTATCACACAACCGACTTTATCAGAAAAAATTACAGAAAAGAGTGGGATACCTATTCTTTACTGGGTACTCCAAAGGTATTCATTTTAATTTATATTGAATCAGGGTTACTTCAGGTACTATAAATTTTACTATACCCTCACGCCGTGTCCCAAGTGGGGTAGGCAGAGAGAACGGAACGCCAAACAGATCTATCTTTACACACTTCCTTCGCTTCCTCCACATTCATACAGTTTCTCATACACGCACGTCGGTTCCTCTTACTCAACACGCGGCTGTCCTTGAGAATTTGATCCACGTGATCAAGCCACGTGGTTCTCGGACGCCCACGTTTCCTCACACCCTTTCTTTCAGACAAGTATTAGGTACCTCTGTGTTATATATGCCAACTCTGGCATAGTGTCCTAGAGAGAGTCCAAATATTAATAAATTTTCACCTAAACGGATAGATAGGAGTCCTTGGACTCCTGAAATATCCGAGAAATAAAGATATTTCAACATATATCCTTTTGTCATTCTTACCTCCTTCATTCGTTCAACATGTCCAAACCATCGTAGTTTATTCACGCGCATTCTGCCCACAACACTCTTCTTGCATATAAATACTTTCTTATAAATTTTAAATTTTACTAATGAAATTCGTAAGACGAACATTATAAAGTAGTGATCATTTCATTTGGTCCGCTGGCTACACCAAATGATAGTAGTAGTAGTAAGAGTATTTCTTCTGTGCTATCAAAGGCGTACAAGCGACTCAGACGCTTACAGAAATGAGTGAGAGTAGGTAACAATATGTTTATTTATTTATTTATTCACATACGGCGCAAGCCTTTTACATGTTCAAATACAAGACAGACTACAAAAAGAAAAATATAAACAATACAAGTTCACACATATACACGTCATTGAGTTTAGAAATATAAAAAGAGTCAAGAATTATCAAATAGAGTCAATAAATTAATACACAAATTGTAGATTATGAACCATTAAACAGTTAAGACAATAAAATAAATTCAAATATCAAAAATTTAACATCAGCAATAAAATGTAAAAATCAATAAAAACTTACTAAAAACAAACAAAAAATACACTTAGATGGATTATATTCAAATTACTAAATAGGTAAATGTTAAGAATATTTACTAATTTTTTAACACGTTAGTCTTCCTATCTCAAAAAAAAAACAAGAGAATTTCTTGAAAACAAAAGGATTTGGGGTACAATATGTCCAGCCATAATATAATGTAAAGTTTTTCTACATCTGGTAAGGAGTACAATAGATCACAAGGTCCCAGTATATTCAACACCCAATATATCATCTGGTTCGGTCTATCTTTTAACAAACATTTCAAATCTCATACTCCAGAATATTGGCCAAATGTGTTGCACATGATTGAAATGGCATACCTGCTATATCTACCAGGATGGAATTAGTAAAATATAGTTTTAATATTCTTATTTTAGAAATGTATTCTCTGACGATGAAGTTTTTAATATGGACGACGAAAAAATTGACATCCTCATCACTTCCTCAAAGATTTTTGAGGATGCGGATCTCTTAAAACAAAAGTTGCGGATACGGATGTCAAAATCATGCGGATGCGGATGTGGACATTCGTTACAACCCTGCTTTGTGCACCATTCGACCAATACTCGGTTACGTTTTACAACATGATACACTATAATTATATAGCTGTAGTTTGTACACAACTAATCTCGCACTCCGTAAGTTTTTTCGGTGTGTTGAGGAGCGGGTAACGGTGTATAAAGACCGCATCACACGACATGTTATGTCGTAAATGTACCAAAAAATATAAATATATTTTTAGGTAAATTTACGACCTGTAAATATAGACACAAAAATTATAAAATCAATAGGTATTGACATGTAAGTGTAATTTGTATAAGGTTTATATCGATAACTAGCTGTCCGCCCCAGCTTCGCAATGGGTAGATAGGTATTTAAGAAACTTTAGTTTTTATGCAGATATTAAAAAATATTTTATTTCTAATTTTTGTAAAAAGATCATTATATATACCAAACAAAAGCCATTAAATTTATTGAGTCAGAGCTTCCCTGTAAACGATATTTGTCGTTGTTTTATTTTGTGGGTGAATGGATGAATGTAAATAAGTTACGATGGTTTCGGCATTTGGAAAGAATGAATGAAGACAGAATGACCAAGAAGAAATATTTGGTGGAGAGGAATGGTGCTCGGAGACGTGGACGTCCGAGGATCAAATGGCAAGATCATTTAAATGAAATCCTACAGGACGGTCACGTGTTGAGCACATTGAACAGGAGAAAATGCATGAGAAATTGTATGACAGTAACAGAAACGAAATATGTATGCTAGGATAGAAGGAAGTGGCGCTCGATTGCTTCTGCCTCCCTCGCAAATGAATGTGTATATATGTATGTATTTCTGTTGTTGATAAGTTTTTCGCGACGAGGTATGTATGTATTGATTGTCTTTGCGGACACATCGCGTATTTTTACACGTATGTATTTATATAGATATTATGTATAATGCTCATCTATCGAAGTTATAATACTCAAAAATGTTATAATAGTGTTAATTGCATGTATAGATTTCATGTGTTAACTAATAATTCAATAAAAAAATATTTGAATTTGAATTTTTATTTCAATCATTTAAGCATATATGGAAGGCACGCGACTGAAATGTACTTGTACATATACCTAACTATATGCATGTTGAATTAAGAGTTGGAAATTTGAATCTAAGGATGCAAGATTCTAGCTCTTCGATTGTACTTAAATTAAGTATGTACGTACATTTATAAAAAATATTAATATTGTGCGCAAAATCTGAATGTTATGTATCGAATAGATGCCGTAGGTATCTATATATAATTCATAATTTTGATATATATGTTCTATGTGTTCCATGCACTCTAAAAACGAATGATAAGAATAAGTAATAATTATGTAGAATGCTATAATCGAATAAGACAATCATACTCTTACATTTTGATGTTAGGTATTTTATAGCACAGATAGGTAGGTGTTCATGTATAAATATCAAGATAATATGCTAATGAAAATGAAGCGTGACATCTTAATTATAAAAAAATTGAAACTTAAATACTCTCCTTTACAACATACATATTAAGAAAATTCATGAAATTACAATTAGATGATTGTTCATGTACAACAGGGATTCCCAAACCACAGATCACATCTAGGTTTTTACAAAATAAAATATACAATAATTGTTTATCGTACAAAACATATGTTTAGAAAAATATTATTATTATACACATTTTTTTATTGTTTACCCGAATTTAGACACAACGTGCAGATGACAAAACCATTCTCGATTGGAGATAATGTAACATGGTGCAAAATCTAATCGTAAGAAGTGAGAAAGCGTCCCAACGCTAACAAATTGGCTCTGGGCTGGCTTAAGTGATTACTTACTGAACTTGATTATTCCGGCGCTATAAGCTATATCGCACTTAAGCCAGCCTAGAGTAATTCGTAAGCGTCGGGACGCCTTTCTCACTTCTTCCGATTAGATTTTGCACAATATTACATTGTGTAAACATGGTTCTCCAATCGAGATGTTTGATTGGTTTTGGATAAAACGTAAATTAATTAATAAATTTTGAACTGTGAATATTTCCTTAAAACCCGTTACAAAATCATCAACCTATAATTACGTATGTACCTACAGACTAGTAACTGTAACTATAGTAATGCAGTATTGATAATTTCGGAGAGCATCAATCAAAAATGATAATATTGTGTGTGTTATTCTCCAGATAAAATACTACATATCTCCATAAAAATAAGTCAAAGTAATAGCTGGATACACACGTATAGATTTATCTGTTCAACTAGAACAATTTATCTCTGATTTGTCAAATCTTAGAGATAAATTTGCAGGTTAGTGTTGTCTATAAAAACTGAAAGATCCACGATAAATTGGTCATGAATAGTGACAGATAAATTGGTCCATTTTATCTGTGATGCAATACACACAAGAAGATCAATCGGTGGTGCCGGTGGCAGATAAATCGTACCAATGTACCCTTTACTAAAGACAACAAGTAGTTAAAAGTATTTTCATTCATGTGTAAGTAGTTCTTAAAATCATCAGGATCATCTTCTCGTATCACTTTCAAAAACAGCATGTGATGCAGATGTTTCCTCCATAACCACGTTTTAACCAACTTTGTTCGACTTTTACTTCTTCTGAGCCATTTTACGGTGCTATAACCCAGTGTGCCGCGGCACACGCTTTGCGGAACACTGCTATAACCCATCATTCAAAGGAAAGCAGGATACTAAGATTATGGTTACGTACGTCTACGTTCATTGACGTAATAAGTCCAGGGGTAAAAACAAGGGGAACCCTGACGATGTTTATACCTAACTGATATTATCGGTCAAATTTTATGGAAATCCAAAAGACCAGCGATCGTATAAATATATTTTAAATTTAAAAGATAAATCGTTTGTTCAGCATACATGTACCAAATTAACTGACCGACAAATTGGTGACACAAAATCGCTTAGATAAATTTGCTTGTTAGTGTCAAAAGACTGATTTATCTTAAAGATATTTTAAACCAATTTATCCGCCGATTTATTGGTGCAATTTATCGGTGAGATTTATCTTTACGTGTGTATCCAGCTAATGGAATTTTTAGATGAGTTCACCTAAACTCAATAAATTCCTTATGCAGTAACAAAATTATACTGTTTCACTCTGTAAGATTAATATGCTAATGGTCTCGTTTATAATAATGATAAGAGACACCTGCGCTATGGAAGCTAAACATCGGTGTATTTTGGATGTTTTTATAGCAAATACTTCTATAGGGAAATACTTCTAAATCACATAGAATATTAATTGTTTTATCAAAGAGAACAATTAGGGCTTTTCTCTGCATGAAAGAGAATCTTGCAAAACTGCATTCAGAGAACAAGGAATCCTACCCGTATCATTACTTTAAAATAGGTATATTAATGTAATGCATAGAAACATTTAGATGGCACTCAATAAAAGTATCATAATTACAATCCACGTACTAAATAAAAGCATAAAATTAAACCAATAGAATAAAGACCCTCTTGGTTGGATCGTAAAACTTTACAACAAGCTTCCAGATGGGTTAATTCCATAGACTTTAATACTATATAATATTAATATGTATATAGTATTAAAGTCTTTGGTTAATTCACGTCAATTCACCAGGCCTGCGTAACCCATCACTTCCGAATTTTATGATTTTTTATTTACAAGTTGCTATGACCAAGTTTTGAAACCATGCCATTTTTGGTCAAGGTCAGTGGTCGGCAAAGTGCGGCTTGGCATACTGCTCTTTGGGCCCGTAAATGCGGCTCTGAAGACCTAGACTAAAGTCAAATTCGTTAGAGAACGAAAAATTAGAAAACGTGAAATTAGAAAATAAATTTAAAAAGTTCGTTACATAACAAAAAGAATTTCACCGTACAAAATTCATGTCATTAATTACCAAATTGCAGTGTTTGCGTATAATCCAAAAAGCTGTCAATCGAAAACTATGTAATGTCTCTAATTTTTTTACTATTGATTGTTAAAATCTTCATTTAGTATGAAATCAAGTTTTACTCAGTGTACCCCTAATTCAGCGAAGCTCTAAAATTAAAGGTTTACTAAATTAATAACCAGATTTGGCTCTCATTTTTTTTTTTTGATCGATGTAATGTACATATTTGGCTCTATGGCGAATGAGTTAGCCGATCACTGGTGGTCAAATACTTTCCAAGTCATCGAGGTTCAAAGTTTACCAGTAAGGTCCGTTTTTGTCATTATCAACGTTGTGCAGCTCAAGAGATAAAAAAATTATAACTCTGTTAATCCTTAATATTTTCTTGTGATAGTTTTATCATTTATTCTGTGATATGTACTTATGATATATTAGAAAATGTTTTGATGTGTTATGTTGCTTTGAAAAATATATAATTAGCAAATTTTGAGGTTAGTAAACGTGTAAAGGAGAGGCAGTATGGTTACCTAATTGTTTTTTCTTTACAAGTACCTTAAAAATCAATTTAACAGGTTATGAAAGAAAATTTGTGGTATTTTACTTGCCTGAGCTGCAGTTTGCCTGTTTTACACCCTCACTTTTCAGTACAATGTACATCATCGGAGAAAGTGTAAATCGGCTCGTAAATCTATTTATCTACATAAAAGCTACACTCGTTATATTTATTGGATATACACCATTACATCACTTTTTATAAATGATAAAACTTACAGATGTCCAAATTCATGTTTAACACACTGAGGGTATTTGATAAACACTAGTCTCAAGGATCCTAGCCACCTAGTTATGAATATATATTAAAGCTAACTTGTATTAAAACTGAAATTAAGAAATGCACACAAAAACTGGCATAATTATGTGTATTTTATATTTATAAATGATAATATTGTATAAATAGATTTATATTGATAATATAATTATGCAGTTATATTATAATTATAAGAATAATAGCTAAGCAATAACAGGTCAACATAATTTTGTTTGTTTATCAATGATATACTGACTGTATAATGTTCATTTTGACATGAATTAAGGTATTTTCATCATTTTTAACATACTATTCAAATTAATATTGTTCTTATTATGTAATTAAGAAATATAATATGATATTTAATTAATATGTAATTTAGGGGTTAAGTCTTCTTTCAATTCTAGTACCCTCATGGCCTCATACCCACTTTATATACAGTTTGTTCTATGACTAAGATAACTGCTATGATGTCACGTCAGAGTAGATAATGGCAACTATCGATAGCACATCAGTGCTACTAGACAATAATAACTAAGCATCCCCTATTAGTGAGCTCAAGTTGCATGACATTCCAATCTTCTCATGGATATAATGTCCATCTCTGCAATACTCAACTCTCCAGGAGTCAGGGTGCCAGCCAAGATTTATTAATTTAAAGATTCTATTAACTGTGACAATATTGACTATGCTTCTTAATAAAATAATTAAATTCTATTTATTTCAAAATATTTTAAAACTTATGGCATAACCTAGTGGGGTAGTCTGGCGGGTGAAATCGTCACTATGTATATAATTATTTTATCAATATACCTATTATGAATTAAAAGAAATTGTTAGCAACTTTTAAGGAGAACCCAGATTTATAAATAGTGCTAAATCGAAATACAAGTTTTAGTACCTAGATATAAATAGAAAAAATCTTCATATATGTAAATACCTACTTATTCACTGACTAAATCAATACGCTAGTTCAATTTGAAAAAAAAAATAAGAACTGAATTTATTTTTATTATAGTGGGTGAATATCTCCAGTTTTTTTAGGTAACTATAGAATAATAAATAAATAAAACTTTATTGCCGTGAAAATAGGCAGTATTCAAGTAAACATTAACAGCAAGTATCAAAAGAAGGGCTTATCGAATATGCGATTTATTCCAGCCAACCCGGAATATACCTATGCAAATCACATTTATTAACCAAGTTGGGGGCATGAACATAATGTTAAGAAAAGATCAACTAAGTAGTTTTAAAATAATGATCTAGAATTCTAGAGCATAGATGGCCAACCTTTTCAGTAGCCGGGCCAAATTTCTGAACGAGATTTCCTACCGGGCCGCACAACAATATACTCCATATATGGAACATTTGATAATTTTACTTCAACTTAAAATCTCTACCCCCGTAGCTAAATTTTCAAAATGGTATAGGAATTTGAAATGTTTCAAAACTCCTCGGTTTTCTTTTAGAATATTTTCTCAAAATACCTCTTTCAAAAAAGTAACGGGTACTTGTACCGACTATTATTTAAAAAAACATTTCAAATTCCTATACCATTTGGAAAATTTGGTGACGGGGGGGGGGGGGGTAGAAATTTTAAGGTGAAGTAAAATTACGAAATGTTCCATATAAGGAGCATATTGTTGTACAGCCCGGCAGGAAATGTCATTCTGAAATTTGGCCCGGCTGCTGAAAAGGTTGGCCACCCGTGATCTAGAGCTTGTGTGTTCACATTGTGAAAAGACATTTTAAACATATTTGATATCAACAAAAACACTTTACTTTTCACCATTGGTTTAATAAGAGTGCTCGAGCAAATCAATGATGAAAAGTAAAGGATTTTTGTTGATATCAAAATATGCTCGAGTAGTTTTACTTTATGATGCTAAGAACTTTGTTCGCTAATAAGCTAAGACACTGAACACGAAATAAAAACTACATCGACTGCTAAGTATTCACTTTGTTGATAGCTAAATCGCACCGTATTTTTTATAAATTGCATATAATTAAGTAGATGCATCTTAGATTATATAAAAATTATTGTAAATTTGGCATGATTTGGCAATAATATTCGCTAAAAATGAAACTAGGAGAAGTGTGGGCTACCCTTCATTTCCTGGTGAAATTTAGACACATCACATTACATTTTACTGTATTTACAAATATCAATCATATTAGAAGGATTACCTAAGTGAAGTCATACAGGTGCCTGCGTGTATAACAACCACAACTATACTGTATAACCTGACACGGTCAACAGAAACAGGCAGCGGACACGACGATGTGATTCTTTTCAGATGCATACTTTATAGATAATATTACCTACTATTTTAGTATGTTACAGCCATACAACACGCCCATTCATCCGTTTGTTTGTGCATAACTGTCTAAAGTGAATACAAATTGTTAGGAACATTGAAACTAAACAAAACCAATAACTTTAAGAAATATGTTTTTGCTCAATTTACCTGTTCTAGTACGCACAAATCGAAGTAAATTCCTCAAGTGACAAATCTTCTAAATATAGCACAAATCACGACTCACACACTTAAAAACACATTCATAGAGGGCACTGTCAGCAGAATTACAATGATTTTTAAGACACAACACTCACAATCGTGAAATTACTACACAGCCTGCTCAATTTTATAAAAATATAAATGCGAACAGACAACACGCGCCACCCCTCACCAAATTTCCAATATAACTGAATAATGTTGCCAACAGATTTACATTTTGTACATCGACATGTTGGCAGTATTGCCAACATGCCCATTCCATTGAAGGCGGGTTTACACTATCAAAGTATACAACCAAGCGTACTTGTACAAGTAGATTGAATCATACTTCATAGTACACTTGGATGTCGGTTTACACTACAAGTTTAATTTCCCATCCAAGCAGCGTTGCCAGACATACGATAATTACCGTATTTGTACGGTAATTTCATTCCTCTTACGGCAATAATTTTAACAAATTACCGTACTACTAACACGTGTTCGGTATTGACATAAACAATCATTAGTACAAATACCCGTTACATTCTAAATAAAGGTACTGCGTGAGAAAATATTCATTAAGAAAACTGAGGAATTTTTGAAATATTCCAAATTCCTATACCATTTCGAAAATTTGGCGACGGGTTGGGGGGGGTAATCATACTCGTTACATTTTGAAAAGGTACTGTTGTATTTCCGATGTGTGTCGGTAATTTTACGGTATTTTTTTCACCGAAGTAAGATAATTTTGGCATGACCACACTAAAGATATTTTGTGGCCACAATATACAGTATCTAGTGTGGCCATGTAATTTTGGCAACACAATCTGGCAACCCTGCATCCAATTGGCATTCATTTCTAGTCATGGGTAACAGATCACTTTGAGGCGACCCGACCCGTTCGGGTCCACTGATAGCAGTGAGCCGAACATATGATTCGGGTCACGGGTCTTTCCGGTTACAACCCAGATCTTTGTCTTTAGCTCGGACCCGTTTCCGCTGTAGGTACATACACGGGTCACGGGTCTTTCCGGTTGCAGCATATACCTGTGTCTACGGGTCGGAGCTGTTTCCGGTGTTGATAGCTTATTGTCTATGATCCACTATGTCTTTCATACGGTATGGAGACTTTTACACTTAATATCTGAACGGAGTACTCAATAATTATAAGAATAATAATAATGACATTTATTGGCCATAAAATATTTATTTATTTACATAACAAACAGCTGTATCAGCCTTTACAAATAATACAAATTAAAAAAAAAACAGTCAAGAGAAATAATGCATAAACAAAGAAAAACAATATAAATAAAGGAAAAAAAACAACATACTACCAATTAATTTCAATTAGGAAAATACTTTTTATTGTGAACTGTGCAAAGGTTTAGTTGAAATAAATAGTGGATAAGCTATTGATTAAAGGTAAACATTTTATATGAAAAAGTATTGGTTTCATAAAATGTTTCGCCATGATATTTTTTTGTGAAATATTTTGTGTTTGTGTATTGTAGTATTATTTTGTGAAAAATGTTTTTAGAGACTAGCAAAACTTTGCGATACTTTCCAGCAATAAAACACAATATATTATTAGAATACGGATTTGTATGTATGGGAAGCGGCGTGATGGTATGTATGTATGGGTAAGTACAAACGGTCATTCTATTCAATTTGTGAACAAAACATACAGAACTTACGTGTCATCCGCTTAAACGGATCCTACATGTCATCGTCTCAAACAGATCTTTCGGGTCATCGGGTCCTCACAGATCCAACGGGTCTCCGCTCAAACAGATCATTAGGACCCGTAAGATCCGTAGGTGATCTGTAGACCCGCGGGTCAATTTGGAAGGACCCGAACATTTGACTCGGGTCGGATCTGTGTTACACATGACTATAATCATTTCTCGCGTAATCAAGATTACTTTCGAGCCTGTCCGCACTGCGATTTTTCATCGCGCGAATTTTTTTCCGCAATTCTGTAACACATTGAATCTTATGAGAGTGTCCGCACTTGCAATTAAAAAATCTTGCGGAAAAAAAATCTGTGATTTCATGCAAATTTGGTGCGAATAATTTCCGCGCGAATATTTTGCATTGTATGCAGTAGGTATGGCTATGTCTGCACTGCGAATAAAAATCGCAAATTTTGCTCAACTCAGTCGTGCGCCGGCACTCAAGATAAGATGTCTCGTGCATTGTCTCCCGATCGGGTCATAGAAAATGAGGACGACATTGAAATTGAGAAATTAATGACAATAAACACATGAGATCTCCCGGATAAGTTTGATCAAAATACTTCACTTATTTCAGAGGCATTAACTATGTAGCAATTTATTAAAAAATATATTTAAACTTGAATTTCCATCCTTATTTGTTACATGAAATTCATGTAAAAATAAACAGAAATTCAAGTTATTTTTTTTTAATGACAAAAATACTTCGATAGAACATTGAATTGAACATCGGTGAGATTGTGGGACGAAATATGTGAAGATTTATATTGGGAACAAATTCTTTATTAATTTTTAATTTATTTTTTTAGTAATAATTATATTTCCAAAGTACACAATACAATTATTTTCAATAAGCGATAAAAAACAATCATAATAATATTCTACCTCCCTATTAGAGATAGGTATCTCGTGTATAGGGAGGGAGTATAGACCAATTAAAATACACTAATTAATTATTATATACTTATATAATTCATTGTTAATTTTTCTTGGTCTGTGTGTAGGTGTAGGGTAGATGTTTATTTATATTTATTCATATTGTCATGAACTAGGTGTAAGGGGTGATGGCCTATAACACCCAGCCGACCCAAATGTCAACCTCACCTGCCCGTGGTACACCCTGCTAGATAACATACGAGGCTCTGGCGACCGAAAATTGGCGGAATAACCATAACACTCGAAACAGAACTAAATACTCTGTAAGGGATTCACAACCCATCCCTAGGATTTCCCTATCAGGTTTTTGTGTGTCAGATGGCAATCGGCACTCAAATAATAAATCCGAAACAACAGCCAAACAAAAAAAAAAAAATCCTAGTCCAAATGAAAAAGTCAATGAAAGAGAAAGTTTTAAATATTAGGGCGTCCCCCCCAAGCGACGAACAGGTGAAAATTTTAAGTATTAGGGCGTCCCCCCGAAGCGACGAACAGAAGAAAGTTTTAAATATTAGGGCGTCCCCCCAAAGCGACGAACAAAAACAATGGCGAAACAATCAGCACAAAGCTAGGGCGTACCCCCAAAGCGACGATGGGCAATATCTTAGGATTGCTACGTGGAACGTAGGCTCTCTAACAGGACGAAGTGCTGAACTTAGTGAAGTACTGAAACGACGAAACATAAACATATGTTGCATTCAGGAAACAAAATGGAAAGTCGAGAAATATTGGAAATGACTACAAGTTGGTGTACCATGGTGAGAACACAAAGAGAAACGGAGTGGGCATTGTCTTGGATAAGAATATGCAAGAAAGAATTGTGCATGTCGAAAGAAAGAGTGAACGAATGATGGCGGTCAAACTGGCCATGAGTGGACAAACATGTATGAATATTATCTGTGTATACGCCCCACAAATTGGTTGCACCAAGGAAGAGAAGGAAGGATTTTGGAGTGACTGGACCAAGTAACCAACGATACTGCATAGAGAAGAAGGCATTTTCCCATTTCTTCCCTTCCCTTTTTGCACCAACATTTTTGGTGTGTGGCCACTAAATCTAGAGTGCTCCCTCGGGGCAGCATTTCTCGCTTTAATGCGACCTTAAATCCTGTTTGTGCACGTGTGTGTGGCGGGCGCTGCCCTTTAAAAAAAAAAAAAAAAAAAGTGACCTGGATGAACTGATGCAGTCTATGCCGCAAGATGAATCAAAGCTAGTGGCAGGAGATTTTAACGGTCATGTTGGTGAAAAATCTTCCATGTACAGTGTAAACCATGGGGGCTTTGGTTTGGGCAATGAAAACTCACAAGGTGTGGATGCTATGCAGTTTGCTTCAGTTTATGACCTGGCTATAATAAATACATTTTTCAAGAAACGCAAGGAACATTTAATAACTTATAAAAGTGGGGGAGCTAGTACACAAGTGGATTACGTAATGGCAGATAGACGAAGTCTGAAGTACTTTAAAAACTGCAAGACTATTCCTGGAGAATGCCTTACATCACAGCATCGACTACTTGTGTCAAAATTGAAATTGGTAAAGAGTTTAACATCCCCGAGGGAAAGGGTAATAAGGATTCGCTGGCATAAGTTAAAGCAGAGTGAAGGAGATGAGCTGTGCACAGAAATGAAGCGATATATGGCAAAGGACACATCCGAAACTGTGAATGATATGTGGAATGGTTTCGAGGAAACATGTATTGGTCTTGCAAAAAGATGTTTAGGAGTGTCAAAAGGTCCTATCTCGAACAACAGAGAAACTCACTGGTGGAATGAGGAAGTGAAGGAGAAACTCGCTCTGAAAAAACAATTATACAAACAATGGCAAAGGACACAAAACGAGGAAGACAAACAGACATATAAACTGGCAAAAAAGGAAGCAAAGAAATCTGTAGCTCAAGCAAGGGCTAGTTCCAACGAAGCCTTTTATGAAGAACTGGAGGATGCCAAACATAGCACCGAAATATATAAAATAGCTAAATACCGGAACATGGCCACACAAGACATTAGAAACCCAAAGTATATAAAGAACAAAGAAAAACAAATACTCACTGACTATAAGGATATAATGGAGAGATGGAGAGAGTACTATAGCGAATTGTTAAATGAAGGTTATCCTGTCACACGTAACACAAATGAGAGAATAGCTGAGGGACCAATAGAGAATGTCACGGAAGCGGAGGTAAGAACTGCAATTGCACAAATGGCAAATAAAAAGGCAACAGGACCGGATGAAATACCAGCAGAACTGTGGAAAAGGTTAGATGAAGAGGGAGTGAGTTTCCTAACAGGATTACTGAACAAAATAATAATAGGCCAGAAAATCCCAGATGCTTGGAGACAGAGTTACCTAATCCCATTCTATAAAAACAAAGGTGACTCACAGCTGTGTGAAAACTACAGAGCAATAAAGCTAATAACACACACATTCAAGATTTGGGAAAGAGTAGTAAACAAAAGACTTCAGGATCTCACAAGAGTGACAGAGAACCAATGTGGATTTGTGAGGGGAAAATCTACCACTGATGCCATACAGACAATTAGAATAATCCTTGAAAAATATCAATAGAAAAAAAATGATCTTCATATGGTATTCATAGATTTAGAGAAGGCTTTTGATAGAGTACCACGCAGACTAATATGGGAAGCACTTAGAAAGCAGAATGTCCCTGAATACTATATAGAGCTCTTGAAAGACATGTATTCCAATATTTACACGAGTGTTAGAAGTCCAGCTGGAGTGAGTGACCCATTTGAAATCAGTGTTGGTGTCCACCAGGGGTCGGCATTGAGTCCTCTACTGTTTAATCTGGTTATGGACTACATAACTGCAGATATACAAAAACCAGCCCCATGGAGTATGCTGTATGCTGATGATGTGGTCTTGATGGATGAGACACCTGAGGGGTTGCAGTGTGTTATGAATAGATGGCAAGAAGCTTTAGAAACGAATGGTCTGAAAATCAGCAGAACAAAGACTTAGTACATGCCATGTTACTTTTCTGGGCAACGACCAACTGAGCCACACATTATGCATGTTCAGAATGAGCCAGTGCCTACAGTCGAATCTTTCAGATACCTCGGCACAATATTGTCCGCAAAGGGTGGTATTGACGATGACATTGCACAGCGCTCAAAGCTTGGATGGATGAAATGGAGATCTGTTTCTGGTGTACTGTGTGACAAGAAAATGCCAATAAAAATTAAGGGTCAGGTGTACAAAACTGTGGTCAGACCAACCATGACTTATTCTTCTGAATTTTGGGCCCTAAAACATAATCACGCCCAGACACTACACACCAATGAAATGAAAATGCTCAGATGGGCTGGTGGTGTAACAAGGATGGATAGGGTGAGAAATGTCCATATCCGTGGTAGTTTCAAAGTCGCTCCCATCGGTGAAAAAATAACCGAAAACCGATTAAGATGGTACGGGCACATCTTGAGACTACCACAAGATAATATGATTAAAAAGACGACTGACGTGCAAGTAGGACCCAGAAGACCAGGCAGACCAGTGACCACCTGGATGTCCACAATTGCCAGGGATATGAAGGAGGCAAAGTTGCGCGCGGAGGATGCAGGGGACCGCAAAACTTGGAAGATGAGGACTAGGAGAGCCGACCCCAAGTAAATGGGATAAAGGCGAGGGCGAAGAAGAAGATATTGTCATGAACTAGACCCTTTCGATGAATGATAATAATATTAGAATATTATTCTGCAAAATACTGTCATCTTTTGATACGTCTGTTATGCCGCCGCCGAAGTATCAATTGAAATTTTTCTGGTATCCATATGTTAGACATTCGTCTCAGCCGGAAACTGCATAGAAATGACAAAAATCGCGCAATTTAAAAATCGTGAAATTTTGATGACGGAATTTAATTCGCGCGAATTTTATTCGCGCGGAGAAAAATCGCAGTGCGGACAAGGCCTTAAGTGTTTTACGATTTTTTGGCTCTAAGCCAGAAAGGACTTAAGACTTTATGGATTTTCTTTTCCTGTTAAACCACAATAGATAGAGATTTTAAGTCATTAAGGAGATTAAAGTTTTATTTAAAACAACAACTTACTTGCTACATTTCTATCTAATGACAAATTAATCTCTTTTCAATTAATGTGAAGTATTATACTATTTTCTTTGCACTCATCACCTATATTCGACTCGAAATTATCCAACCTGTATAATTGTTAAAACCAGATGCCACTTTCAGTTATGAAGAATAATATTTGAACCCGAACTGATCTTTGTTAAAAAAAAAACGCCATCAGTAATCCTATATTGTGGATGTGTCATTTTGTTTATGAGTAGAATGGCGCCCCTTAATGCTCAAAGGGCGCCAAAATCGTGTTTGCTAACTGTTTAGTAATGAAGATATTTGTGGAGCTCCAAAATTCAATCTGGTAAACGTATATGGGATACATTTGTTTACATCAAAATAAAATAAAAAAATAGTTTTAATACTCATTTTGGCGCCCCCTAATGCGGCGCCCGGGGACATATGTCCCCCCCTGCCCCCCCCTAGCTACGCCACTGACCAAATCAATTGTTGGGTGTAATAATTTGGTTCAGGAATTTCCTCTGTATCACAAAATATATCATTAGGCAATCTTAGTGGATTTCCATATAGCATCTCTGAAATAGAATAATCTGTATCATCTCTTATAATAGTTCTTAAACCTAATAATATAGTTGATAACGATTGAGTCCATGGAATAGGATGATGTGTTTTAAAACTATTCTTTAGTGTACGATGAAATCTTTCGATTATTCCATTCGTCTGTGGATGGTAAGGAGAAGAAATAGAGTGTTTTGTGCATAGAGTAAGTAATAATAAAGAGATGACATAAGCCCAAAATCCCATTCCATTCTAATTGAGAATTTCTAAGAATTGAAGTTAGCTACAGGACGATTCATAGTGATGTTAATACAATTTACAATCATCGATGTTTTTAACATAATCGACGCCACTATCCTACTTGCAATGTTTTCATATAATTTGCTGGTTTATTAATTGTAATTGATTTGTCTGTGTATTGTCATTTGTGTTATAACTGTTTGTTTGTGAAATAAAATAAAAAAAATAAAATAATAATGTTTCGTTCCATTTTTTCTTACCTTCTTTATTTTTAATACTTGCATTGTATACCTGGCGGGGTAGGCATAGAGGATGAAAATACTTACTTATCAGACCATGACATACACGAAATAATGTTAATAAATTAGAGTAGGGATATATTTAATAGGAATCCAGTCCTCTATACTTAAGTTGTTAATAGATTTGATCTAAATAGCACTTTTTTGGTTAAATCTTTACAGGTACCTACGTTCACAAAATAGGCATTAGAATGGGTTTCATTTTTTTATAATACATATTTTTAGTGTTGGACATAAGCTTCTTTAAAACTTTTCCAATATACTGTAGTATGGAAAAATCATGCAAAAGTAATGTTAATTTATTTAAATCATTTGGAAAGTTTTAAATTAAATGTTAACAAGTTTCAAGTGGAAGCCTTGAAACTTGTTAACATTTAATTTAAAACTTTAATTTAAAGCTTGCATACATGCATCCATCCATCTAAACATTTGGGTATTAATTGATAGGTAAATCAATATTCCCCCGCGCTCTCCGTTTTCGTTGCATGTTTACGGCTGCCCTGCTGTGCCCGGATCCGAGAGGTGATGGATCGGTATGGGGGTAGTGGACTGGAATGGATGTGGAGGGATGCGCTCTGGATGTACCTTGTCGAGGTGCGGGGGCTCCTGTCTGTTGCCTGCACAGCACGCTGTGCGGGGAACGACAGGTCCAAATGCCAGAGTTTGGGGGAGTGGGACGCCGGGCAGCAGCAGCGTCAGATAGTACACAACATCAAAGACAACCAACATCTATGTCTACCACTATACTTTAAGGGCAACTAATATCTATGCCTACTGCGGTGCGGAAAGCAAGGGGAAACTACTGCACTATTTCCCAAGAGAACCATCCAATCAAAATGTCAGGAAACAATAAGGAATACAGTTTGTCAGGCAATCCGACTGACGACCGGCGCCCTCGTGGGTCCGGGTCACAGGGTGTGAAATGGACTACCGGCCACGATCGGGTGGATGACCAGGCTCGGCGTGGAAACTATGATACTGGAACTTTTGAGCATACATCATTTAGGAAAGCTTTTAAAGTGGGCACATGGAATGTCCGAGGTCTCCTTCATCCTGGAAAAATGGAAACGATAGAGAGTGAGATGCAAAGGACCGAGGTTGACATCCTTGGTCTTAGCGAAACTCACTGGAGGGGAGCGGGACATAGGAAGACACATAAAGACAATCAATATATATACTACTCAGGTCCTGAAGACAATAGTTATGGGGGAGTGGCTGTTATACTGTCTAAGAGAATGGAAAAAGCACTCATTGGATACAACCCTGTCTGTGATCGTATAATCCATCTCAGAATAAACACCACTCCATGCAAACTACACATCATTCAAGTATATGCGCCAACCAGCTCCTGCGAAGACGACGTCATCGACGCATTCTATCAGAAACTGGAAGAAGTAGTATCACAAATTCCATCTAGAGATATTACAGTAATAATGGGAGATATGAATGCAAAAATAGGAGAAACCGTAAACGATGATCATATAAGAAATGTAGTCGGGAAGTATGGAATTGGAGAACGCAATGATAGAGGTGAAAAGCTCCTGCAGTTTTGCACAGAGAGAAAGATGACTATAACGAACACCTGCTTCAAACACCACATCAGAAGACTCTACACATGGATTTCTCCAGGCGACAGATGTAGAAATCAAATTGACTATATTGTGGTAAACCAGCGATGGAGATCATCAATCCTTAATGCGAGAACATACCCAGGTGCAGACTGTGGAAGCGACCACCAACTGTTGACAGCGAATATGCGCCTGAAACTTAAAGTAATTCAT
Source organism: Athripsodes cinereus (assembly GCA_947579605.1). NCBI lineage: Eukaryota > Metazoa > Arthropoda > Insecta > Trichoptera > Leptoceridae > Athripsodes > Athripsodes cinereus. The sequence continues at coordinate 16,999,434 of OX388309.1, forward strand.
AGAAACCAAAACAATAGAAAAACCCTTGGACAAGAAGAAATCATCACCTACAAACATAAAATACTGGAGAAAGACAGGCTTCTGCAAACAGGCGACATTACAGATACGAACGCAGCGTGGAACAACTTAAAAAACGTCATCCTAAATACCGCAGAAGAATGCCGTTCTAATTCTAACGCAGAAAAGCCGAGAAACAAATGGATGACAGATGAGACGTGGGCTCTCATATCTCAAAGAAAGAAAATTAAAGAATCTGGATTGACCAACGAACAAAATCGGAAGAGATACAGTGAAACCCATAAACTGGCCAAAAAATCATGCAGACGAGATAAAAACATCTACATTGAAGGAATCTGCAAAGAGGTTGAAGGCCACGCGTTTCGCAACGAATCTAAAGACCTATTCCAGAAGGTGAAATTACTGTCCAAGGAATATAAACCACAAACATGGGTCATCGAGGACGGTGGGGGCACGGTACTGACTGATATAGATGATGTGCTCAATAGGTGGAAGGAATACTGTGCAGAGCTGTATAGGAATGAGAATGTCGAGGAGGAGGTAGACTTAGACCGGAATGAAAATGAACCCAACATCCTCCTAAGTGAAGTCAGAGAAGCGATAAACAAACTGAAGACAAACAAATCGCCAGGGATTGACAACATACCTGCAGAAATGATTAAACTGTTGGGGGATAACGGAATCAAAATCATTCATAAGATATGTAATAGAATATGGGAAACCGGTGAATGGCCGAAGGACTGGGTCCACTCCATCTTCATACCACTACATAAAAAAGGCTCAACAAGTAAATGCGAGAACTATCGGACAATCTCACTAATTTCGCATGCAAGCAAAATCCTACTTCACATAGTCAATCAAAGACTCAAACAATACCTAGAGTCACAGATTCCACAGGAACAAGCTGGTTTCGTGAAAGGAAAGGGAACCAGAGAGCAAATCCTCAACATAAGACTTCTCATCGAGAAAAGTAGAGAGTTCCAAACTCCAGTGGTTTTCTGTTTCATCGACTACACTAAGGCTTTTGACTGTGTGCGGTGGGACTGCATGTGGAAGGTGCTGATAGAAATGGGAGTACCAGCGCATATTGTGAGCCTCATAAAACAACTATACCAGAGCAGCTCTGCAACAGTTAGAGTCAACAGCATATCCACTTCAGAACTCCAAGTCCAGAAAGGTGTACGACAAGGCTGCATTTTGTCTCCAGTTCTCTTCAATATCTATGGAGAATATATCATGAGGAGAGCACTTGACGGATGGGACGGCGGAGTGAAGATTGGGGGCAGAAGCATATCCAACCTTAGATACGCAGACGACACAACACTAGTTGCCAAGTCTGAGAGTGAGATGGCTCTTATATTTCAGAGAGTAGAGCAGGAAAGCAGAAGGCTTGGACTAGAGATAAACAAAAACAAAACTAAGGTAATGATTGTTGACCGGCACAACCAGCTGCAACGGACTAACGCCTTGTCCGGCATGGAGATTGTGCACAAATTTGTTTATCTTGGTTCATTGCTCTCAGACAACGGAGAATGTGTTGACGAAATTAAGCGACGAATGGCAATGGCTAAGAATGCTATGGCTAGGTTGGATAAAATCTGGAAGGACAGAAACATCTCCAATGCCACAAAAACTCGATTAGTTAGGGCACTAATTTTCCCCATATTTCTGTATGGAGGAGAATCATGGACAATAAAAGCCCGTGAAAGGCAAAGGATCAATGCCTTCGAGATGTGGTGCTGGAGACGAATGCTGAGAATCCCCTGGACAGCGAGAAGGACCAATATCTCCATTCTAAAGGAGCTAAAAGTAGACGACAGGCTGTCCTCCATCTGTCTAAAGCGAGTCCTTCAGTTTTTCGGACACATTGCCAGAAGAGACGACAATAGCCTTGAGAAACTGATGGTCGTGGGAGGAGTAGAAGGCAGAAGAGGTAGAGGAAGATCCCCCACTAGATGGACTGACCAAATCAAGGCTGCCACAGGTACATCAGTGGTTGGAGCAATGCGTACGGCGGTGTGTCGGGAGAGGTGGAGGACTACAATCCAGAACGTAGTACGGACAAGGAGAGAGGATGGTCACGACCCTCAGCAGTGAGGACATCGACGCAGAAGAAGAAGAAGAAGAAATCAATATAAAATCAAAACTAATTTGCAATAATAAAAATTGTAATATTCCACTTAAAATTATAAAAATTAACAATGGTCAATAAAATAAATAATATAAAATAAATGGAGAAAAATACGCCATCCATAAACTCGTCATAGAAGGGAAGATTGAGGGCCGTAGAGGGGTTGGATGAAGGCGGCTTTCCTGGCTCCAGAACATTCAAGAGTGGACCGGTATGAGAGGTGTGGAGGAGCTGTTTCGTGCTGTCCAGAACAGGAAGGATTTCTCCCAGGTGGTCGTCAACGTCGTGGGAACCCGACAAGACACGTAGAGAAGAAGAAGAATATGAAAAATCAAATAAATACATATAATACACATTTACAATAATAAATAGGAAATAGTTGAGATGTTATGTAATCACATTTCTTGGAGTAAACATTATCAGTCGATGTTAATCATAGACGCTCAATTTCCATACCTATGACATTTTGCCAAAAATTAGAAACGTCAAAACACATTTTAAAAGTGATTAATCCTAAAATCGAGTGACATTCTTATAAAATATAAAAAAACGTTAGAGCTTTAGTATATTTATTGTTTGTGATTGATTATATTACTAAAATATAATAAATAAGGAGTAAAAAATACAAAAATGTTTCATACTTACAAGTGGAAGGACACATCCGATTTATTATTCAAATTATCCCTTTTACAGGACGGAAATGAACAGATTTTCATTTTTGAACTCATGTAGACACAACAAAATAACAATATTTAACAAAAATAACAATTTCACTCGAAAAATAAATAAGAAAACACGTCGACATAAACGAAACACAACACGCCGTGCCCACTCGTCAGACAATATTATTAGCAAATGACGTACTGTAGCTAACTTCTCCTTGATGTGTTAAGGGGATAAGGGGACAAAAATTTGCCTCACTAGAGAACAAAAGAATCCAATAGCCGTAGCGTATCTACCTACTTACTTGATCTTTGGTTTTGTGCCTATTTTTGAACAGAACATTTTAAATTCCGTTGACATAAATTGTCTACCTTGGTCGGTAACAAATTTCTGAGGTGTTCCATATCTAATGATCCAATGGTCCCAAATAGTTCTCACTATTGTCTTGGATGTGATATCTTTGATTGGAATCGCCTCATTCCATCGTGTAAATCTATCCACAAAAGTAAGTAAATATCGCATACCTTCTGATTCCACGAGCGGTCCAACTATATCAATATGAACTGTCTGGAATTTTACATCTGGTAGTTTCATATTCATTATCATAGTTTTAGTATGTCTTGTTACCTTTGCTTTCTGACATTTAATACAAGTTTTACACCATAGATTGCAGTCAGTTCTCATATTTTTCCATACTCCTCTTTTAGAAATTGTCTTCAGAGTATCTTTAGCACCTGGATGAGTCAAATTGTGAATGCTATAAAAAAATCTTCTCTGCAATGTTTTTGGTATATAAGGTCTTAGATTTCCCTCATGAAGATCAAAGATGAGCTGTAAACCTTGTAAATTGTTTTTGATTAGATTCAATGAATGATCCTTATTTACTAACAATTGTTTTAATTCTGAATCAAGAGCTTGTTGTTTGGAAATATCTTCTAATGAAATATCGTTATTTAATTCAATCATATCAATTCTAGAAAAAGCATCGGCGATTACATTCGAATTACCAGTAACATACCTAATATCGGTACTGTACTGTCCGATCAAATCCAACTGTCGCTGTTGCCTAGGGCTCTCTTTTTCAAAATTTTTCTTTTTGAAAGCGTACTGCAGCGGTTTGTGGTCTGTGTAAATACAGAACTCTCTGCCTTGTAAATGGTGTTTGAAGTATCTAATAGATTCGAAAATAGCTAGTAATTCTCTGTCATATGTGCTATATGAACATTGAGCTTTATTTAACTTCTTTGAGAAAAAACTAATAGGTTCAAAAGTACCGTCTAACTCCTCCGATAGCAAAATCAGAAGCATCCGTCCACAATGATAATTGTTTAGTACTATCGGGATACTTAAGTTTAGTGCAATTAATTAAAAATTGTTTTACCTCTTCGAAGTAATTAGTCGTAATATCGTTCCATTGTACCAGTCTTTTATCATTTTTCTTAGCTCCTTTCAAATATTCATTTAACCTCGCAAGTTTCTGAGCTGCGTTCTTTAAAAATCTCCTGTAGAAGTTGGACATGGCTATAAAACGTCTGAGATCTTGAATGGTTTTTGGTTTGGTATATTCACCAAGAGCTCGTACCTTGTCTGGCAATGGGCTTACTCCTTCTGCTGAAACTTCATATCCTAGATCCTAGAAACAGAATAGAACTTTTACCAAATTCACATTTAGATGGGTTAACTATCATACCCCACTCGTCTAATCTCTTAAACAAAGCATTAAGGTGTTTAAGATGTGTTTCTTCATCTGGTGAATGTACAATTATGTCGTCGATATATATACTTTTACTCCCTCTAGACCTTGTGTCATTACATTCATATGTCTTTGGAAGGTCTGACATGAATTAGCTAGTCCGAAGGGCATGCGTAAATACTCCCAGGATCCTGCAAATGTGCAAATAGCTGTCTTTTTAATATCTTCCTCATTAATCGCCTTATCGCGATCGGTTATCGCGATAACCGTTCCAGACAGGTATTCTCTACCTCATATTCAAGATATAACTAACGATTTTGCCAATTCTAGACTTTTTCAAAGCTGGACCTCAAGAAGGCATAACATTTCACAATTTTCAAATAATTAAGAAGTAATTAATGATGGCAAGCATCGCTGGTTGCCACAATACTCTACCTTCGACAGAGAACTATTGGGAATTTATGAATCAGTGAAGCACCATCGACATCTACTAGAAGGAAGAAACTTCACAATCTACACGGACTAGGGAATCCAATCCCGCATCAAAATCGCGATCCCGCAAGCCTGCGGGATTGAGGGCATCAGTCCCGCGGATCCCGCGGGATTTGCGGGATTGAGATTTTTTAATAAAAAAAACTTTCATGTATGTACTTAGTTATTAAAAAAAATATATCAAATAAAGACGAGTAAATTTTAATATTTTTTTATTATTATGCAGATTTATTACTCATATTACTAGTTAACAAGTGGAAATAATGATGTTTTAGAGGTATAAATAATAATCAGCCTCTTATAAGGAACGATATACAGTAATACAACATTTCACTTTATAGATTTGTAATTTGTATTGGCAATTGAACATATTTATTAGTTAAGATGCATAAAAAATTGCTTTTTTCTGATAATAATTTCGAAGAAATGATAAAGTATCTAACGTTTCATCTTTTAGATTTGATCTTATCTTGTTGCATAAATAGCCAGCGGCGGAAAAAGCACGTTCTGCTTCCACGCTTTTAGGTGAAATTGACTTTATATTACTCGGCTACCCATTCTGTACGGAGACTGTGCTCTAATTCATCTTCTAGTATAGGCGAGGGCACATCATTTAATAGATTCGATAAAGGCGCGTCTTCTTCATCGCCATTGTCATCAACCTGTTGGTTTTGAGTTTCAGGTTGTACCTGCGCGTCTGACAACAGTCTCTCGATTAAACACTTCATTACAGTTCTAAGTGTAACTTTGCTTGGATAAAAAAATGGATCGTCTACCACATTTGTAGATCCTGATTTTTTTTTTCTAGATATTTGATAGGATTTTCTAAGCACAGTCATTGATGTGTGGCGTTATTTTATCTGGCAAGATAGTGACAATACAAGTTCCTCGCTTAATCTGGTAATTTTTCGATCCAGTTTGCTTATCACAATATGCTTAAAATCAACCCCACCAAAACTGAATTTCTCTGGATAGCGTCTCCACGAAGACAACATCTCATAAACGCTGACCCTATTCGTGTACAAAACGTGGACATAGTCCCATCTAACTACGTTAAGTTCCTCGGAGCGCATCTTGATAACGCCCTTACGATGGAGAAACACATATCATCTACTGTTAGTAGTGGTTTCTATACTTTAAGGCAGCTCAAGAACATAAGGAAAAATATATCAACCGACGGAGCTAAAACCATAATTAACTCATTCGTCGTATCACGATTGGATTACTTACTGCAATGGCATCCTCGCAAATTTGCCACAATATCAACTCCAGAGGATTCAGTCCGTTTTTAATGCGGCTGCACGTTTCATTTATCAACTGAATCGCTCTTCACACATATCTGCCACCCTTCAATCTCTTCACTGGCTCAGATGTCCGGAGAGAGTCGAATTTAAAGTGTGTTTGACAGTATTTAAGGCACTTCATGCTATGGCCCCAGAATATATCATGGAACTCTGCGGTAGACAGGCGTTAAGTCATAGACAGACAACACTGAGGTCTTGTCAAGATACTACAACTAAATTGGAGGTGACCAGTACTGTATCGAAACCAGTGTACGTGGAACGTGCTTTTGCAATATCTGCACCTGTAGTCTGGAACAGGCTTCCACAAATGATCAGAGAAACGCAGGACATATCTCGTTTCAAGAACCAACTGAAGACTTATCTATTCAAGAAATCTCACGGAATAATCCAGACACAACCTTAGTTAGCAAAGAGCGCCCTTGAGGTGGATTTTTTTCACAAAACGGCGCTTTACAAATCATCCAAATAATAATAATAATAATAATGAAACGCAATATGGTTTCTGCAGAAACTAATGTTGCGTCCTCGCAGCATAAGACATTTACAGCATGCTTCACTGGTTCTAAAGCTCGTTCAATATTACTCAATATTATAAATTCTTCATCAGCGAATGAAAATGAAGATGATATCAGTTTAAGATCAATAAGTGCTTTAAGTATGTACTGTTTGACTTGGTTGAACCTCGATAACATTGATGCGAGACTGCTCCAGCGCGTTCGGTAATCTATGATCAGCTGTAATTCTTTGCAGAATTCTGCTTTGATATATGTTTGCAGAAGATCAGTTGTTACTGGAGACTTCGATCTAAAAAGCTTGACAATTTTCCTGACCTTTTGAATCAGTCCTTTAAAACAAAAAATGAAATAAGTTATAATGATTTTAATTGAAATATCTATTGGTCTGACAATACTTATCTACCTACATTGTGGTAGCAAATCTCCTTTTTGAATGTCTTCCTCTACCGAAAAATCACCTTGCTCGTCATCATCATCTTTATTTTCATTATCACTCCCATCATCCGGTCTATTTTCGAGTACTTCAACTTGACTTTATTTCTTCTTCTTGTCTCTGATTGCATAGAACTTCAAGAACAGCGAGTTGCAACCCATGTGCAAAGCATAACTGGTGGTGCGCTGATAATAATCTCAAATTATTTTCCATACAAATTCTATAGAAAAGTCACGAGATCCATGGCAAAGTAGTTAACTAACTTATCATTGAGGCTGTGCTGGGTTTAATAAATAATCAGAAAGTCGTCTGAGCCCATTCTTAAATATTTTTTTCAGTCCCGCAAGCGTGCGGGATCCCGCATGAGTAATCCCGCATTTATGATCCCGCAAAAAAGGTGCGGGATCCCGCATTTACGGGATCCCACTTTTGCGGGATTGGATTCCCTAACACGGACCATCGTCCACTAACATATGCCTTCACAAAGAAACCAACTGCCAAAGAATCGCCCAGGCAAGTTAGATCCGTCGATTTCATTAGCCAGTTTACAACAGACATCAGACACGTCTCTGGCGAAAAAAACACGACAGCAGACATGTTGTCACGAGTAGAGGAAGTATGGACACCTCAAGCAATAAGCTTAGAAGAATTAGAGAAAGAACAAAAAAACGACGAAGAACTCATCAATCTACTAGCAAACAACCCCACATCGCTCAACCTCAAAAACCATAAAATCCAGGGCACTCTATAATAGTCGATGACCAAGGAGACAACTGGAGATCCTATATTCCCAGCAAATTAAGGAAAAGATTCTTTCTCAACGGTCATATTCTATGCCACCCTGGAATAGCAGCCACCATGCGAACATTGAAACCAAAAGGGATATGGGAACATTTTAATACAGACATCAAATAATCGACCAGGTCTTGTGAAGAATGCCAAAAAAACAAAATCCACAGACATACGAAAACCGAAATTGGTCATATTAGAATGCCCAGAGGTAAATTTGAAGACATTCACATGGACCTCATCGGTCCACTACCACCAGCAGAAGGAAACAGGTACTGTCTAACAATAATTGACAGATTCACGAGATGGGCCGAAGTTGCTCCATTGAAGAATATTACCTCAATCGATATAATCAAGAGTATACTAGATCACTGGATCTCAAGGTATGGAATACCTCATAAGATAATAACAGACCAAGGAAGGCAGTTCATGTCCAGCGAGTCCAAAACCTTCTGCAAAACCATGGGGATTCATCATGTGAAGACAACACCTTATCATCCACAAGCCAATGGGATGATAGAGAGGTTACACAGAACCCTCAAGACAGCCTTGAAGACCCACTTACCAACACAGTGGACAGAGGCACTACCAATAGTCATTTTGGGAATAAGGACAGCCGTCAGAGAAGACCACCCAGTCTCCATAGCAGAGATGACGTTCGGCAGCACGCTCAAGTACCAGCAGACCTACTGCAAGAACCAGGCACTTATGTGGATCCCACTTTTACACCAACATTCTAAGAAAACCTACAAGCCTTGCAGCCTAGACCGGCCGTTCACAGAACCTCCAGATCTGTCTTCGTCCACCCAGACCTAAAAAGTAGCCCAAGAGTCTTCTTGAGAAATGACAAGATCCACAAATCATTGGAGCCCAACTATGAAGGACCATATCAGGTCCTAACCAGACAGGATAAGACTGTCACTATCCAAACAGGACGAGAACAAAAAACAGTATCCTGGGACAGATGCAAACCGGTCTACTCCTGCATGGATCCACCAAACTATGATGACCAGGGAACACAAGAACCACACGAGAACGACCCACCACAATATACGACCAGAAGTGGCAGGAAAGTCAGGTTCAGGGTCGCATCGAGGTCTTAACCTGTCAAGACCTCTGGGGGAGGACTGATGTGGCAGCTACTGGCAACACAGCTGACCCCCACTCTCTAGACACGACGAGCCGTCTGCCCCCCCGGCCGAAGGCACCGATCTCACCAGTCGCGTTTCGTGCGTTGTCCGCGCCCACTTGTGTCTCTCATCATTAAATTTTGTAGGCGAACATCATACATCGCCATTGTCATTGATAACATTTTTACTCGCTAATTATTAAATTTTAATTGTATCTTGTGTTTCCTTGAATACACGTAAGTACAAAACACGTAAATCTCTCTCATTTCAAAACCTTCTCCTAGAGGAAAAGAACATCACAAATCCTCCTATCAGACCTTCCGTCTGATACGGGGAAATAATCTAGAACACTAATTCTAACTTTTTATAAAATATTCCTTCTGATAGAAAACTCATTTGGCCATCTCACCTGTTCTTCTTTTTTACACTGTAAATTATAAAAAGGTGAAGCGCCAAACATATAATATTACACTTAACTTTACCATTGATATATTATTATTAGAACACTAGCTATTTTATAAACAAATTCAAACGAAATTTGAATTGAAGAAATACTAATTAAAGTTTGGTAAATAAATGTTTAGAAATAATAGAAAACCGAATAAAGAATATTGTGTTTATTAATGAAGAATAATATTTATGCTACAGATTATGGCACCTGATTCTGATATGCACCACTTTAAAGTATCAGTAAAATATAATCAAGCAATTGTTTCACATTTATTATTTATACATTGACAACCACATAATATCAATACATATTATACCTATCTAAATTCAACAGAATGTAATATACCTACATAGATAATATTACAACTATCATTATGTAACAGTGAATAATATTTATAGTATGCATGTATCAATAAATGTCTATACATAGGTACCTATTACATATTTAATGATTATAAACATTCATATTTTCAAAGCTACACATGAAGATTATTTTTTTTATAATGTAGGTACCTGTTACTTAGACAATAATTTTGATAAGTACAATACACAATAAAAAAGATAAAACAACATCCTAGCCACGTTACACAAAAATATGAATGATTCACAATGTACCACAATTATAAATATTACATCAATTACAAAATATTTACAACTAATGATTTTCAGTAATATAAATTCTTTGCAAATTATACATAAAAATTATATTAAAGACCAATATAGATCTACATTTACTGAATAGCAGAGCTTTTATATGAAAATCAGAACAAATTATGATGTAATCAAGAGTAAACACAAAGGAAGACAGTTTAAGGAAGGAGTTTTTATTTTGAAGCTAATACTACAAAGTAATTAATTTGGAAGGGTGAAATAAATTAAGAGTATCATAAGTAGCAGCCTTTATAATATAGTGGTGGACAATGACAGTCCTAAAATGGCTAGAGGTCTAGATGAATAAAGTAGATATATATAGGACTCATAACTTCACACAAGTCCACAAATAAAAATGTATTCCAATATGTTTATATCTATGAACAACTATCAAACCCTCTTTCACAATACACCATTCCTATTGCAACAACATTAGAGCATGAGGAATGTTGAGGGAGCAGATGACTCATGGATCATAGATTCTCCGAATGGAGTAAACTGGTTTCTACATTAACACATAACATCGTGCTATAAGTAAATAATTTTTGTATTTGATATATCTAGGCAATATGTACACCTTTTGTATAATTTATTTTTGACAATAAAGTGTTTATTATTATATATCATTGATCAAATATAAAGAAGAAATCACTAGATGTCACTCACAGATTATACTGTCATCATATTATCAACTTTGTCCTCTGGTATTCCATGTATTTCTGCATTGATAAGATGTATTAAGCACACAATCATTTGACACATATGGATTTATATTAGAATTATGTCAATGAAATATAAAATATACAAATTAAATTTGTGTTCAATAGAATAAATTATATAATTTATATTTTGTAGTCTACAATGAGCGGACGGTGAATGCACATTGCTGGAGGATTCATAAGGAGGAATATAGAACAAAAGTAGCATTCATAAATAAAGCAAGTCTCACATTTGCTTAATAACCTATCTAACCTTCTTTAATATCTGTACATTAGGGTGTCCCTTATTTGGTCAAAAAAAAAAAAATTTCAGTTATTGAAACGCATACCCCCTAATTGTGTTTATTAGCCTACTACTTACCCAAATACAGAATTTAAGCTTTCTAAGTTGATTGGAACCCGTGCCGACAGAGCCTCAAAGTTTCAGAAAATAGCAGCTTAAAGGGTCTTTTAAATTTAGCTGTAGATAATCACTTCATACCACTATGTTAGCTAAATATTGATGAAAACACAAATTTATATGGAACATTTCTTGCAATTATCAAAAAAAGTTACAAAATTGATATTAATTAATTTGAACATATCCTGTAAAAAGTCTCTTTTTTACAGTCTGGATACATTTTTCTATGTTCATGCACACAACGTAATAAGAACTGTTTCTATTCTTCTTCTGCGGTTATCAAACCATGAAGCCTTGGATTAGTTTAACAGCTCTTTCAGCTGTCATATACTGCTTTTAAGCTATATATCTTTTTTTAAGCTTCCAAAAATGCCACGTTTTCATTATACAAAGGTACACCTTCTTGAAGGAAACTGCTGTCAAGTTTTAGTTGAGAAAATAAATTTTTGGTCTTGACGGATACAAAATAACTCAAAAATTTTCCTATAAAAACATTAAAGCTACTTGTAGAATACATAAAAAGAACATGTTATAACATATTAGAATTAAATTGAGCTCTACTTCCTAACATATAGAGAGCCAGACATCTGTTCCTTGGATTTTTCAAATCTCTTACCGAAATCACCCTATTTTTCTTTTTTTGTAAATTTTCTACAGTGATCCCCTTGGTCTGCCCATCAATTACATCTTAAAAATTAAAAGGACGGCTATTTTTTTTGACAAATATCACAAATTGTTGACTGAACTTGTTTTAGGTCGCTATGGAAATCAGCTTGTCAATTCTTTTGTTACCATTTAATGTTTTTAAAAAACACAAGTCTTGATTCGGCGCTTTCACCACCAAACAGCATTCAAACAAGGACTTTACATGAACTACCACAATAAAAAAACAAACATCTAGTTTAGTTTCTTTATCCTTAGCGTCCATTTTAAACTGAGTCTGCAATAAACAGTTTTTTGAAGGGTAAATAGCTCTTGCTATCCATCGTGTTTGATGCTTTGCGCCAGTAGATCTGATTTTTAAATTATGTGGATGCCAGAGGCTCTTTCAGGCGTATCACAGATGTGTTGAGCAGCAGGTGACAACAAGCTCTCTGAAGTCATACGCTTTAATCTCTTTTTCTCTTCTGCTAGTTTTTTCAGCCTTGCTCTTTGTCAATTTCAGCCATTTTTTTTGTCAACACCCGCTAAGCATCCTGTACGTCTTGGTTCTCTTTGCTTTTACAATAATTTATTATCTTCTTTAATTTTTAGTCTTTTGAGAGCATCGGCGAATACAATATCGCATAAATTATCCAATTCAAGTGGAAATTCTCCTCACGGTGCCTATGAAAATCCTGAATCTTCTTGCTATTTTTTGGCAGCTCTTTCCAGACCTGATAAAGATCCCCTGATCTCTTAACAAGATTAGTAACAGCTCTATTAGGTGTTCTAGCCTTTTTCAGAATGTAATGCACACGCGAATGACTAGATTTTCGATTTCACTAACATTCAACTTAATATCGCGTATATCGAAAGACAGAACTGCGAGAACTTGACGATTGGACGGTAATTTTGCACCTGTCATCTATTTATTTACTTCACTAACCATGAAAATACTTTTTATATTGCTTCTTTATTCCACTGACATCTTTGAAATATAAAAAAAATCCGCGACAATCACCAGAAAAACCGAGACTGAGTGACAATAACAGTTAGCACTCACCGCCCCTATGAGTTTTTGTATGAAACTTGTATGAAGATGTTTCCGTGCAAGTCGGCACGGGTTGCACTGTTCCGAATAAGATAAAAATTGGTTTTTGAGTGTTTTAGGACCAAATGAACAAAATAATAGCCTATGCGTTGTAAAATTAAAACTTTGAAAAATAAGGGACACCCTACTGTACATCCATACCTAACTAATATATTTTGAGAACTTCCCCCCCAAGACCTACTGTTTTTATATCAGCAATATGCCCCTTTGGGTAATAATCCATTATACGGAGTAGTCCGATAAAAGACTTTTTGAATATACATAGATCTCCGTGATAACATTTTCCACCACATATATAAAATTTATTTTTAACTCTTATACACCTATGTATATTTTAAAATTACAACAAATCTTACTCAAATAAATATGCACACTATGGAATATTTAAAAACAAATGTTATACTAAGGGTTGTTGTATCCAAAACTTTAAAACAGATTGCAGCCTATGTGACACAGAAAAAGGCAGTATAAAGAGAAAGAGCAGTTAGAGCAAATATTATAGTATACACAAAAATCAAACCATTCTGTTCTGCTTGTAATTCTAAATTGAGGGCATACACCAAAAAAATCACTAAACAAATTTATACTGCCTCAGAATAGACTTAAGTCTAGTTATATTTGGATTTTATATACATTTTAGAAGTCATATATAAATTTTATATAAAGCAATGTTTATTAAATGGATTTTTGTGATACTTAAGTTCTTATATTTCTGGAAATTAATAAATAAAATAAAATCCATTTATCTATCAATAAATTGTCTGACAATGCAGAATTAATCACATAGCAAATCACATAAAGTATATCAGTGCTCCGCAACCTTTTCTCATCTACGGCACACCAAAATTCTTCCTAGAATTCAGCGGCACACCAAAATTCTTCCAAGAATTCCGCAGCACACAAACAGCTAAAATATATAGCTATTAAATTGATACACAAAGCACACTATGCAGTTTTCAACAGTTGGCACCAGGCGCTGGGGGACCATAGAAAAATTATTTTGTTATAATAATTATTTTATAGAATATTTTGAAAAATAATTTGTCATTATGTATTAAATACATAATGAAAAATTGTAAAATTTCAAATACATTGTATTTGATTGCAGCACACCTGTATTGGGCTCACAGCACAATGGTTGCGGAGCACTGAAATATATAACTAAGCAACACAATTTGCTATCTATATTAATAATATGTTGCATAAAATGTCATCATTGTTACAGCTAGAATTCATCTCATATGTACATAAATGTAAATAATCATTTTCTTCTATTACATATGCCTCTTTCACAAATCACTTGAATCTGGTGGATTGCCGTAACCGATTAATATGCCTCATCATACAATACATGTTATGTTTCTGTTATCTGTATACAGAGCAATATAGCTAACTCAATTTAATTTTAACATTCGTAATAAATCAAAACATGCATCTAGTAATGTCACTTCCATTTCGGGGTTGGCAAGGAATCAATAGCCATTTACTTCTATATCCTTGTACACATTGATTACACAATATTTTTACATATAATCTTAGATTTGCAATAGGTATCGTATAAAATACAGGAATTACAAATAAATGTGCAACATCACTAGCTATTTATAAAATAAAAATTCACATAACTGTATTTAGATATAAATTTGTGTTGATCGATTTTGCGGTTATGCCACATGTTGAATCTTGCTGGTGAGCTTTCAACTGAGCACGGGCTATCATTTTCAAACCAACAAAAGTTCATCTTGTACGCTTTTACTTCACCATGTGGCCTGTAGTAGAGTGGAGGGTGGGGTTAGGACTGTTAGGAGTAATGTTTGTGCTGTGAGTGTAGAAAACAGGTTGGGTGGTGAAGGTGTATATGTTTTATTTGTCGTGTATTGGTGTCGGTATTAGAGGTGTGGTGTGACAAGAATGGGGTCGATTTTCATTATTCTATTGTGCTTGCATTTATTTACCTGTGTTATGTACGTTGTCATATTTTTCATTGTGCCTGGATAATTATCAGTGTTATTAATTTTCTGTAGCAAGTGATGGTAGGTATTAGGTAATTTCTTTGTCTCATCTTGTTGGTTCAAGGCATAATCTCTTTCCCCTTCTACAGGCAGTGAAGTAATAGGATACAAGGTCGACATCAGTTGGTTTGAAAATGACAGCCCATGCGCAGTGAAAAACCCCACCACCAAAATTCAAAATGTGATGTATCCGCATCGATATGTGTGTTTGTGTGTGTATATACACGTCAATTCACACAAGAAAATACATATAAGATTATAAAAAAAACAGTACATTTTACAACATTTTCATATGAAAGTAAAAATAAACTAAAATAACAAACAATAAATTTTATTTTTGGTTATCACAAGTTGTTATAGTTTTTTATTTTCTTTATTTTCTTAGTAACATAATTTTATAATACATTGTCAAATAATTCATATTATTTATATCACATACCTCATCCTCATTCTTTTCTTACCATTTATGTCAATTATATTTCATCTTACATCTCTCATGTGGATAGCTAATAGAATAGAACACAATCAGACATATCGTCGCCGCACGCATAATTTGACTTATGTGAGCGCGCGATGCAAAACTACAACGCTACAAGTGCCGCACGAGTAAGAATGCATTTTATTACTTAATTATAATATCCACAAGTGATAAAATGCCTTCGTACTCGTGCGGCATTTGCAGAGTTGTAGTTTTGCATCGCGCGCTCACATAAGTCAAATTATGCGTGCGGCGACGATATATTATGTCATTTTGAATAAATAATTCATATTATTTATATCACATACCTCATCCTCATTCTTTTCTTACCATTTATGTCAATTATATTTCATCTTACATCTCTCACGTGGATAGCTAATAGAATAGAACACAATCAGACATATATTATGTCATTTTGAATAAATAATTCATATTATTTATATCACATACCTCATCCTCATTCTTTTCTTACCATTTATGTCAATTATATCTCATCTTACATCTCTCACGTGGATAGCTAATAGAATAGAACACAATCAGACATATATTATGTCATTTTGAATAAATAATTCATATTATTTATATCACATACCTCATCCTCATTCTTTTCTTACCATTTATGTCAATTATATTTCATCTTACATCTCTCACGTGGATAGCTAATAGAATAGAACACAATCAGACATATATTATGTCATTTTGAATAAATAATTCATATTATTTATATCACATACCTCATCCTCATTCTTTTCTTACCATTTATGTCAATTATATCTCATCTTACATCTCTCACGTGGATAGCTAATAGAATAGAACACAATCAGACATATATTATGTCATTTTGAATAAATAATTCATATTATTTATATCACATACCTCATCCTCATTCTTTTCTTACCATTTATGTCAATTATATCTCATCTTACATCTCTCACGTGGATAGCTAATAGAATAGAACACAATCAGACATATATTATGTCATTTTGAATAAATTTTCGAAGAATATCATGTGTCTGGAAAATAAGTTTGATCATTAATCAATATTCCAATAACAAGAAATGTGAAAACATATGTATGTATACCAGACCCCGAGCTAGAGTGAAAAACTTTCCGGGCAAAATGAGCTACTGGTGCCTGTTTTCACATTAATATTGTTTTATAAACATAACACATTAGGTCTCAGTTTTGAGGATCTTACTTGTGTTTAAAATTTCAAACAAGTTAATTGGGTAAATATAGTAAATAGTAGGTAAAGGTACATGACATTTCAACCACACATATATTTATTTATTTACGGCTAATTAGCCTTTTACACAATATTTTACATAGGTACAATATCTAAAGAAAACCTAGGTACCAAACACAAAATTAATTATGGACACAACGTTAACAATATAACTTATATACTGGGACATTAGTATGAGTATCTTGCATATTTATAATAATAGCAAAAGTAAAGATGGTTGTTCTACATATTTAATATATTTTGTTTCTCCTAATAGTTTTATTAATGGTAACATTGTATTATGTATATAAATTATTTTTTAGAGGTGCATCCCCAAAGGATTGTTGCACCCAAAAGTGGACATCAGAGGAATGAATTAGTGTTAGTAGTTTGCGAAGGTGGGCAGCAGGAACTGCAATCCAAACAACACTGCTGCTATCTATTTCCTGAGCGAGTCCATGTCACAATGCTACTACCACGCATCTCCACACCAGTAGACCGCTCCTAAATATTAAATCATCATTACATTCAAATCGGATTATTCTCAATGACATTTTCATTAACTAACAATTCAGTAGATACTTAAATCTTACTAGACTCTAAAAATAATTTTATTTATTTATAATATGCATATGAGTTTGTCGGTAGCCTGGAGGTAGAGTCTTCAACTCATGCACATGAGGTGCACGGTTCGATCCCAGGTGTCGGCAAACTCCCCTTTCACAACGCAAGCTTTTAGCTTACTGTGAAAGATGTATAAGGTTGTGTTAATTGATATTATTACTATTACTCTCTTAAAATTTCCTTTGCACATCATTACAGCTTTTGGACAATGCGATGTGCAAAGAGTATATATCGGCAAAAACCAAAAAAGTTGCTTATAAACCATAGACATGTCACTACGAACCAGATTGATAAAGCGCAGTTCACATATTCAGTACTTATATTGTTCCTTAATATCAATAATTATTATTGCTGAGATAATTTCATTGTTATCTTTTTTTTAATTCTTTGTTGACTTTTAATTAAATTTGCTGTGACTTAATCAATTATACATATGCTTACATTATATAAATTATGCATGTAAATCTTCTACACGTAAAAGACTAGAGTCGTGAATTGTGAACAAATAATAATAAATAAAACCCTTCCAATAAAATATCTGAAATTCGATACTCTATTTATCTCTACTTATTTTATATTTAGGACCGTAGATAGATTTGACCACTTGACATACATTTTCCTAATCGTGACAGTCGTTCTTCTGTGCATACATGATGTGGTATTGTATCAGATATAAATACCACATCATGCATGCACGTAAATTTTAGATTTTATCACCGTTGTAATACCGCAGTCCACAATGTGAACTGTCCTTTACATGCACGTGCATAACAAAATTGCGGGATTTATAATGTAAATTTGTTTTTTACTTGAAACTTTGCGCAATTTCTTTATGTTTTTTTATAATTAAATACAAGTTGGGAGTATTATCTTAGAGTGACATGACACCTCTTCGACCCGTTTTCATTCTGAAATAATTATGCGAAAATGAGAAATTTGCAATTTTAGATCTGTAAATTTGAAGCAAAATTTAGTAATTTTTTCGATAGATATCGATGATCAAAAATATTTATTAAACTAAATTTTTGTACTTCAAATATAATGTTTTCAATTATCTCGATATGTTAATAAATAGAAAACATACAATAATTTTTCTAAAGATCTATTTTCATTAAAAATTACCCAGGGCTTGTTACCAAAATGGCCACGAAAAAATAAATTTCAAGAGTAAAAATAAAAATACCCGTTTGAAAGTCTCAACATATCAGGCAATTAACAGGCAAAGTATAAAAAAAATCAAAGACATTGAGCAACATGGTCTGGTTGTTCTGAAATGCAATACGTCATACGTAAATGAAATAATATTGTTATACTATGAATACACCTCTAAATAGATATAAACAGGAATTTTTTTATTACCTAATATTAAAAAAATTAGGTTGCATATATAATTAGGTATGAAAAGTACTTATTTTTTTTATTTATTTATTTATTTATTCTTTTTGCACATCATCATTACATTACAGTGTTAACAAAATAATACAATTTTTTAAAAACTAGGACGATGTGCAGTATGGGTGATAAGATTAAAAATTTGTTTTTAAAAAATCTGTAAATATAATTGTTAGAATACTTTGGTGTTAGGTATCAAACATCATTCATTGATGATGTGAAAGAAGCTGTAGATAAGAAGAAGAATGCTTGGAAAGACTTACTGAGTGTGAATCAGTGTGACACATTTGAAAAAGAACGAAAGAAAGAAGTATACAAGATATGCAAGAAGGAAGTGCGTGAAGTTGTGAAAATGAAGAAAAAAATGCTTGAAGATGAAGAATGTAAGAAATTGTCTACGTATGCGAGTGAAAATATGAAGATTTTTTGGAATGAAGTGAAACGAAAGAGGACGGGTACAAGTGTGAACAGTATGAAAGGGATAAAAGATAAGGATGGATGTGTGTTAGTGAATGATGAATGTGTGTTACGGAGATGGAAGGAGTATTTCGAAGATCTGTTTGAATGTGATGGTACAAATGAGAATGAGTATGACGACATTGAAAGCAGTGTGAATGAAAACGATATGATAGACATGAATGAGATTATGAATGCATTAAAAAAGGCGAAGTGCGGTAAAGCTGTAGGGTATGATTGTGTTGCCGTTGAGCTCATCAAGTCTGGTGGACCGGGGGCTCTCGCGTGGTGCTTGGAGCTTTTCAACGAATGTTGGAGAGAAGGCGTCACACCAGAGGATTGGAGGAGGGCTATCATCTGCCCTCTGTACAAAGGGAAAGGCTCTAGACTTGAATGCGGGAGTTATCGGGCTATTAGCTTGCTGAGCTCAATAGGGAAATTGTATGGTAGAATTTTGATTGAGAGAGTACGAAAGATAACTGAGTGTAAGATATGGGATGCGCAAGGAGCTTTTTTGAATGGCAGAGGGTGCACCGATCAGATCTTCTCCCTGCGAATGGTTATAGAGAAGTTTCTGGGTAAACACCAGAGGCTTTTTTGTGCATTCGTGGATCTGGAGAAAGCATATGATCGAGTGGACCGGGAAAGGTTGTGGCGCGTGTTGTCGGAGTATGGGGTGAGCAGCCGGTTGATCCGCGCAATATCTTCACTTTATGTGGGAAGCTCCGCATGCGTGAGGGTAAATAATACTCTCTCGGAGTGGTTTGTCCTCACCAAGGGAGTGAAGCAAGGTTGTGTCATGTCTCCGTGGCTGTTCAACTTATTCTTCGACTACTGTATGCGACCTGTGAAAGAGATGGATGTTGGTGTCGAGCTGAATGGGTTTCGGGTGAATGCATTGATGTACGCAGATGATTTGGTGTTAATGGCTGAGAGTGAAAGGGACTTACAAGAGATTGTTACGTGTGTGTATGATAGTTGCAATTTGAATGGTTTGAAAATGAATGTTATGAAGACGAAAGTTCTTGTTTTTGAAAGAGAGAATGAAAAAACGATTTGCGAGATTAAAGTTGGTGACGAATGTTTGGAGCAAGTAAGTGAGTATGTATATTTGGGAAGTATGTTTACGAGGGATGGAAGATGCGATAGGGACATTGAAAGAAGGAAAGTGGCCGGTGCTAGAGTGAACGGTGCACTTCGACCCATTGTCAGCAATGGCAGTGTGTCGAACATGGCTAAAATGCTGGTGCACAATACCATTCTGGTACCGTCACTTACGTATGCAAGCGAGACATGGACGTGGCTGAAGAAGGACGAAAGTGGAATAAATGCAGTGGAGATGCGATCGTTAAGAAGAATGGTTGGTAAAACGCTGCGTGATAGAGTGAAGAATGAGGATATTAGAAGAATGAGCGGATGCAAGAAGAGTGTTGTGGACAGAATGCGCGTGAATAAACTACGGTGGTTTGGACACGTTGAACGAATGAACGAAGTAAGAATGACAAAGAGGATATACTTGTCTGAAAGAAAAGGTGTGAGGAAGCGCGGACGTCCGAGAACCACGTGGCTTGATCACGTGGATCAAATTCTCAAGGACGGCCGCGTGTTGAGTAAGAGGAATCGACGTGCGTGTATGAGAAACTGTATGAATGTGGAGGAAGCGAAGGAAGTGTGTAAAGATAGATCTGTGTGGCGTTCCGTTCTCTCTGCCTACCCCACTTGGGATACGGCGTGAGGGTATAGTATAGTAGTATAGTATAGTATAGGTATCAAAAATTGCTAACTACTTGTATCGACCATAATGTAATGATATTACCACCAATATCTAAATTTGACACACAAATCGTCCCTCTTCTGACTAACTGTCGTATCTGACATTTTTGGCGAAATCGAGTTATGATCACCAATGTGTATTTATATGTGCCCTGCATGTCCTCACTGAAGATCACACCTATAACTGATACCGTTATCCTGAAACAGTTTTCTGATTTTTTTTGTATTTACGAATTACTCTAAACAAAATGTGTTGTCGTATCTACAAATTCCTCAAAATCTCATCACAACAATGATTCTGAGATATATAAGAATACAAATAAAATAATGTAATATATTTACACTGTATCATATAACTAGAAGAGACGAAAATATGTGCGGCAAAACACTAAAAACGCTCTCCTGAACAATTTACATTTTTGCAGATACTGTTAGTCAGAAGAGGAACGAAATGACAAAGTGTCAATTTTTTGTGTTTGAATTATATTGCATAGTGAGAATAACAAAATTTTAATTGCTAACTTGACAACATGAAGATGGATTATTTCATTGGTAAATAAATTCAAGGGTTATGTTGCTGTAATGCTGTACATTGGGTTTTGTAAAAATGATAATAATAATTACATTAAGTACCTGCAAAGTTTTGACAGTTGCCAAAAGTGTTGTCTTTTCATCAAGCAATGTGGCTACTTCGTCCTGAGCTGTTAACAGACATGATTTTAGAATATCGGTTTCTTCTTTGGACCTAAGCACAACAAATATTTAATTAGTATCATAAATAATACATAAAGAATTTGACAATTTAAAATAGGGTGAAGAAGTAGATAATACCTTCTTAATGCATCATTTTCCAATGCCAATCTTTCTAGTGCATTTAAACGCCTTCGGAGTTCTTCATTCTCTTGGGCCAATTTCTTAACAGTGGATGATTCTACATCACCTGTAATATATATATATCAATAATAGCTTAAACCATTTATAACGAAATATAAATTAAAATTAATTGTGATGTTAATTTACACTCACTTGTATCGGTAATTTGACTTGCGACATTACTAGGAGCAGCGGGTCTCAAATGTAAGACACCATCACAACCACGCTCCAATTTCAATTCTGACAAAGACAGCTTTAGTGGAACACCTCCAGGAGAACTGATACTGCTAGCGGGCCTATCTTCATTTAGATCAACACAGACACCTTCCAAAAGAACCTGCACATAGATAACAATTACAAACAAAACATACATTCTCAAGAGTATATAAGCTTGTGAAAGGCACACATATCTATTGATGTACCTACATCAAGGCTATTGGAAACCATGTACATTATACATACACAAAGTAATAGTGCTGCTTTTGACTAATTATTATGAGCACACAAAACATGACCAAACCATTCTATCATTCTATCGTCTCTTGTATATTTCTGAAACTACGGCCTTAAAACACAAATAATAAATTGATTTATACTTGTGCAATACATTATAATACCTCTAATGGCATGGGAGTGACAATTATTTCATCTTCAATGAAATCTGATAATCCAAGGGCAGTGCTCATGTTCAATGTTAAATTAATATCCTTCATAGTGACATTGAGATTGCCAGAGAAACTACCCATCACACTCTCCTGCAATCAAACAAATATTTTGAGGACGATTCATATATATTATGTAGATAAATGAGAAAATAATTAAACTCTCATGATAAAATAACATGTATTCATACACATACCAGAGTAACTGAATCATCTATCTCATAAGGTATAGGAATTACACGATGAGGAAAATGGTCAAGCCGAACATTAATTTTTGGAACTATTTCTTTATTCACTGAGCAGCTTCTTGTTAAGTTGGTATCGGACCATCCTCGTGATCGAGAAGCAAATTTACTCTGAAATTGAAAATTATACAATTTAATATGCACTTGCGAGAAAAACAAGTAATAAAACATATTCTATTTCTGTAATCCAGATTAAATCTATTCACTGCGAATAGTTATTTTACCAATATTGTACCAATTGCCCTTTAAGAGTGCTCTCTAGCAAAAACAGTAAATTACTTAATTTTCAACAAATTTGGTAGAAAAACTCTCAAAACTTGTTGACCCTTGCGAACATTTTGATTTGATAAAATAAAAAAAAAACAAATTTTTATTATCAATATTAGTTTTTTACTTTAAAAAAAAACTTAATAGCCGACAGACAAGATTTATTTAGGTACTTTTTGTTATTTCAAAATACAAATTATTTGTAAAATATTTATTATTAGTTTTATTTTGATGTTTGTACCCAACAGAGAATTATATTTCACTTATTGATAATGTAAAATATAATTCTGTTATTACCAATACTACTACTACTAATACACCATCACGGCACATCCCACAAGTGGGGTAGTCAGCAGAACAGCTGCATGTGATAAACATGCAGGCCATCTTCTCTGTGCCAATAAAAAAATTAAGACATTTAAGATGGGTGGCAAACCTCATCGCTATATAATTCTATACTATATAAATTATATTGCTATATTATGTTATTCCGAAATAAATTATAACAATCAAAGAATTGTTTAAAAAATGATTTTTGTATCAGTTGTGAAAAAAAATTGTACCAGTTTTTAATTCAAATCAAAACACGATATCTGAAGTACACAAAAATACATAATTTTTTAATATGCATTGGTTAAAAATTGCAATGAAACTGTCTTAAAATTGAATATTAAATTAATATTTTGAATGTGGTTAAAAATTGCAATGAAACTGTCTTAAAATTGAATATTAAATTAATATTTTGAATGTGGTTAAAAATTGCAATGAAACTGTCTTAAAATTGAATATTAAATTAATATTTTGAATGTGGTTAAAAATTGCAATGAAACTGTCTTAAAATTGAATATTAAATTAATATTTTGAATGTGGTTAAAAATTGCAATGAAACTGTCTTAAAATTGGATATTAAATTAATATTTTGAATGTGTGTACCTACGTTAAAAATATAATGAAAATATTGTTCGGACAATAAGTATGTCTGTAATTATAATATTCACATATTTGTTTAAAAGAAAAGAAAAACAAAACGAAACCTAGAACCGTACACCGTCAGATATTAAGTATGTGTGTAATTATAATATTCACATATTTGTTTCAAAGAAAAGAAAAACAAAACGAAACCTAGAACCGTACACCGTCAGATATTAAGTATGTGTGTAATTATAATATTCACATATTTGTTTCAAAGAAAAGAAAAACAAAACGAAACCTAGAACCGTACACCGTCAGATATTTTTTTATGACCGAGTACCTGCATAGTGTGAGAATCCCCAGGAAAAAGCAAAAAAACTGACAAAAAAAATTCTTATGAAGATTTTAAAGAACTGATTTCACTATAAATAAATGTTGCTTATTGACGTGTAGGATATCAAAGAAGAAAAAACACGACAATTTGTTGATTTTATTTTATAACAACTGTCAATGTGAGGGTTCCCCCGCGAAGGCGTGTGCTCTCGTATTAATAAACAAAAAAATCGAATTCATGTGGTGATTTTTGGTTTAAATAATATACAAGAAATTTTTTCATAATATATATAATGAGTTACAATCCATTGAATTGGTCTGCAACGAGTTTTGACTTATTTCTCCACTCCTCCCTATTCTCAGCCAGTCTCTTCAACTCCATATATGAGCCACAGCTCATGTCCCTCTTCAGTTGGTCCATATAGGCGTCTCTCGGTCGACCTCTGCCATTTGTGCCTTCGGTCCTGCCCTCTGCGATTGCGAAGAGCAGTCCTGGGTGCCTGATGTTGTGGCCAATCCAATTAGCTCGTTGTTGGCAGATTCTTTTGAGGAGTTGCCTTTTTTCGCCAACCCTGGTTAAAACTTCTTCGTTTTCGACGTGTTCCGACCAATGAATCTTCAGAATGCGTCTATAGCACCACATTTCAAATGCCGCTAACCGTCTGCTTTCCCTCTTGCTGATGGTCCACGTCTTGCACCCATATAGCAAAATGCTCCATACAAAGGCTTTAGTGAGATTCTTCCTCACGATTAGATCAATATTAGGGGATTCTAATATTTTGGATTTTTTGTTAAAGGCAATTCGTGCCTGGTTTATTCTGCTCACAATTTCTGATTTGGAGCGTCCGTCCTGGTTTATTCTGCTACCCAAATACACGAATTCTCTTACTTGTTTGATCCTCACTCCATTTATGGCAATGTTCGCAGTCGCTTCCTCCCTTCCAACGACCATACATTTTGTTTTATCTTTATTTATTTTCATGTTGTACTTTGACAACAGTATACTTTCCATTTTTCCTAAGGCTTCGTTCAGCTCCATCTCGGAGTCTGCGAGCAGTGCTATGTCGTCAGCATATCTAATCATGTCGACCTTTTTCCCATTTATTTTTACTCCTGTCCTGTTCTTCATTTCTTCTCTGAGATCATCAATAGCTCGCTGTATATAGCAGTTAAAGAGTGCTGGCGACATTGAGCAACCCTGTCTTACACCTTGTTCTACCCTCACTTCTGCGCAGCTCTCTCCGCTTTTAATTACAGCCATTTCATTCTTGTATAGGCTCCAGATTGCTCTTCTGTCCTTATAGCTCATTCCTATCTGGTTTAGAGTCTTAAAAAGTTGTTCCCATTCTACTTTATCGAATGCTTTTTCTAGGTCGATGAATGCTACATACGTGTTTCTATTCACTGTTATTCTTTTTTCAAGAACAAGTTTTAGACTCAGAATTGCATCTCTTGTACCTGTCTCTTTGCGGAATCCAAATTGATCTTCTGAAAGTGTTTCGATGATTTTACTTTCCGCCCTTTTCATTATAATGTTGGTGAGTATCTTAGAAGCGTGTGATATCATGCTTAATGTTCTATGTTGTTCGCACTTTGTCGTGCCTGTTTTCTTAGGTAGCGCTCGTATCAGACATTTGGCGAAGTCCTCAGGTATCTCTCCTGTGTTATATATTTTGCAGACAAGCTTATACAAAGTGTCAAGCATGCCGCTTCCTGCGCATTTAAGCAGCTCTGATGGAATTAGGTCAATACCTGGTGCTTTGCCGTCTTTCAATTTTGATAAGGCATTATTAAATTCACTTCTTAAGATATCATCTCCATTATTTTCTTTGTCATATTCTGTTTCCAGTTCTTTACTTTCCTCAAGTATGTTCTTTCCTTTGTAAAGTTGTTCTAGGTATTCTTTCCACCTTTTAACGATCAATTCATCCTCAAACAGTAGTTTGCCGTTTTGATCTTGGATAGCACATCGTGGCTGTGTCTTATCATTGAAAAAAAAAAAAAAATTCTTGACTTCAGAATATGCGGTTTCAAATTTCCTTTGTTTTATATTTCTGTTGATATTCCTGCATTTTTCTTGCAGATAGCATTCCTTTCTCAATTTGGACTCCCTGTTAATTTTTTTTAAATCGGTGAAATCCATGAAAAAATCAAAAAAATATACAGTTTACTAAACTAATACTTTTATTTACTATCTAATTTTTATTAATATTAAAGATATTATGTATATAATGTATATATATGTATTATTGATCCCGGGGAGCACCCGGTAAAGAATTGGTCTCCCACTCTTCTCCATAAGTTTTCGAGTGTCCTGTAAAAGGCAGGTGTTCAAAAAAATAAGACATTTTACATCTCAAATTCGGCGATGAGGTTTGCCACCCATCCTGAATGTCTTAATTTTATATTGGCATGGAGAAGACAGCTTGCATGTTTTATATGCAGCTGGTCTGCTGGCTACCCCATTTGTGGGATATGCCGTGATGGTATAGTAGTAGTATATATATGAAAAATTGTAGTATTCTCGTGCATTGCCTGCCAAACACACCCCCGATTTAAATATTTAGAAATATGCTTTTTGGAAGCTATAATCATTGAAGATATAATCTTTTTTTAAGTAAAAAACTAATGTTGCTACTAAATATTTGTTTTCATATTTTATTACTGATGGTGAAAATGTTCGGAGCGTCAACAAGTTTTAAGAGTTTTTCTGCCAAACTTGTTTAAAATTTATATTTAACAGTTTTTGCTAGAGAGCGCTCTTAACACTTCTGCTGGGAGCAAAGGGCAAATTTAGACAACACTGTAATAGATATATATATACTAAGGAAATACTTACACTACATAGTAATTCAATATGTAATTGATAAGTTGATCAAATACTTTATTTTGCAGTCAATTCTATTGACTTATAATGTTTTACATTAGTACCAGTAGCGTGTCTCTAATGCAATCCAAAATTTTGGGTTTTACCTGAGTTTAAATAACAAAAATAGGTATGTTTCAATGATCAGAGAATTTCCAATTTTGTGCAAGCTTGTGTATCTTGTTTGTTATAATTTCGTTCAAGTGTAACTGTAATCATGTACCTTTTGGCAAAATATGATAGAAAATCAGCATATACCAAAATATAGACCCTTTCTCACTCAATACAATTTTTTTAAAATTATTTTGGTACATTATAATCGGTTTGGTAATAAAAACAGTTTTTGTATCGACATTTTTTTTATACAAAAACTGCCCATCGATAACAATATGATTAATATTTTGTAGAATTTTTTAAAAATACATTAGTCCCTTTTCAGACATGTGGCTTTGGTTTGACTAATTATAGAAAATCAAGGATTATCTCAAATTTTTCTGCAATGTTTCTGAGGATAGTGGCATCAAAAATCTTTGTAAATAAAAAAAATCAATGGTGTTATTTGTTCTGAAATAATGATGAGAAATTTTCAATTCTAGAATTGTAGCTCTGAAGTAATATTTAGTAACATTTTTGGTAAAGATATAAAAAATATATTCAAAATAGATTTTTTTACTTATATATAATAAGTTGGTCTGCAACGAGTTTGGTTTTTCTTCTCCATTCGTCTCTATTCTCAGCCAGTCTTTTCAGCTCTACGTATGAGCCACAGTTCATGTCCCTCTTCAGTTGGTCCATATACGCATCTCTTGGTCGGCCTCTGCCATTTGTCCCCTCGGTCTTACCCTCCGCGATGGCGATGAGTAGTCCTGGGTGCCTGATGTTGTGGCCAATCCAGTTAGCTCGTTGTTGGCCGATTCTCTTAAGAAGTTGCCTTTTTTCGCCTACCCTGATTAATACTTCTTCGTTTTCGACGTGTTCCGACCAATGGATCTTAAGCATGCGTCTGTAGCACCACATCTCAAAGGCCGCCAACCTTCCGCTTTCACTCTTGCTGATGGTCCACGTCTCACAACCATAAAGCAGAATGCTCCATACAAAGGCTTTAGTAAAGTTATTCCTTACGCTTAAATCAATGTTTGGGGATTCCAATATCTTTGATTTTTTGTTAAAGGCAATCCTTGCCTGGTTTATTCTGTTCACAATTTTCAATTTGGAGCGTCCATCCTGGTTTATTCTGCTGCCCAAATACACGAATTCTCTTACTTGTTTGATGCTCACTCCATTTATGGCAATGTTCGCAGTCGCTTCCTCTCTTCCCACGACCATACATTTTGTTTTTTTCTTTATTTATTTTCATGTTGTACTTTGACAACAGTATACTTTCCATTTTTCCTAAAGCTTCGTTCAGCTCCATCTCGGAGTCTGCGAGCAGTGCTATGTCGTCAGCATATCTAATCATGTCGACCTTTTTCCCATTTATTTTTACTCCTGTCCAGTTCTTCATTTCTTCTCTGAGATCATCAATAGCTCGCTGTATATAGCAGTTAAAGAGAGCTGGCGACATTGAGCGTCCCTGTCGTACACCTTGTTCGACCCTTGCTTCTGCGCAGCTCTCTCCGCTTTTAATCACAGCCATTTCGTTCTTGTATAAGCTCCAGATTGCTCTTCTGTCTTTATAACTCATTCCTATCTGGTTTAGAGTATTAAAAAGTTGTTCCCATTCTACTTTATCGAATGCTTTTTCAAGGTCGATGAATGCTATGTATGTGTTTTTATTAGTTGTTGTTCTCTTTTCTAGAATAAGTCTGAGACTCAGGATTGCATCTCTTGTACCTGTCTCCTTGCGGAATCAAAATTGATCTTCTGAAAGTGTTTTGTTTATTTTATTTTCCGCCCTTTTCATTATAATGTTGGTGAGTATCTTAGAAGCGTGTGATATCATGCTTAAGGTTCTGTGTTGTTCGCACTTAAAACATATGTATTTTTTAGTTTATTGTTAATAAATAAGAAAGATACATTGTAGAAAAAGGTAATGTGAGAAAATATTCTGTAAGAAAACCGAGGAGTTTTTGAAATATTTCAAATTCCTATACCATTTCGAAAATTTAGCGACAAGGGGCAAGAAATACAGGGGGTCCACCAAAACTAGAAAATTTTTGAAAGTGGTCTATGAGAAAAAAAAATTTGGGAACCTCTGGTGTAGGGGAAGTTGTATACCCTAGGGACACTTTTTTTCAAAGTTGTACTATTTGATTATAACACAATGAATCTGACATATTATGATTAACATCGATACACTTATTAAACTTCTTTATAAATAAGAGGTCAAAACGAAAAAATCCGTAGTTGAATTGAAAATACAAGTAAAATAAAAAAAGTGTCCCTAGGTAAAACCAAGGGAACCTCGCATGTACCTAGGGACAAGTACTGACGTACCTAGGGACAACATATGTACCTAGGGACAGTAAACTATTTTCACCATTTTCTTGGGAAATTAAATATGTTTTTTGTAATAAAATAAATACAAAATGTAATCGACAATTTACTTTTAATATTCAAATAAAAATAAAAAACGGAGAGGTTTCATTAACTGAAAAAAGTAGGTATAATATATAAAAGAAATCCTTATGATATTATATAATTATATTTTATAAACATAAATATATATAATAAAGAAACAATTAAAAATATCCACTTTCTATGAAAATTCAACAATGTTGAAAAAGTAAGATGGTCTTTTTTTAAAAAAAAAATATATATCTGGGTTTTGTTTATTATAAACCCTAATACAATCTTATACACCTTTCACAGTAAGCTACTAAAAGCTTGTGTCGTGAAAGGGTAGTTTGCCTGCACCTGGTATCGAACCTCCAGGTTACCAACGAACTTTACGAGGAATACTTTTGAAACATCATATCGCGATGTTGGAGATTTACTACGCGTCATCTATGGAAATAATAATAAAAAAATATTATAATCGAAATTTTAAAACGATGAATGTTAATTACACTTTATAGCATCGCACATACAAAAAAAATATAGCACGAAGAGGACAAACTGTGTGTTCATTACATGCAGTCGTCCACTCGCCACTGGCTACCCCACTCTTTAATGAAAAAGTAAAATGATGTACCTAGGGACGTCCCGAGGTACAATTTCACTGAGTGTCCCTTGGTACAACATGAGACTTGTTTTGTGAAAAACTGTCACACGTTTTTTATTTACATATTTGAATCATTTAGAACTACAAGAAAGTGATAACAATTGCAAACATCACAATATAATTCTATTGTAGAGTATTCAAAAGTGGAAATGTACTTACGGTTTACTTGGAAAGATCCACCAAAATATTTACTTTAGTGATGAAAAAACAACAATTTTCAATTGTGTCACTATAATCGCGCCAAATGCGATATGAATAATGTAACCATATGAAACGCAATGTAGCCACTCTAAAAAATATTTTTTCGTAATTTTCATACGCTTGGCTAAATTATTATGTCCCTGTCCCTAGGTACAAACTGTCCCTAGGGTATGCAACTTCCCCTACATGGTACTTCGCGATTTTAATAAGGAGAAATAATACAAGTTTATGTATGATGTTTATTGATGTTAATCTCAGATCATAATGGAATGCATCTGTTCTCATCCAATCACTGAAGTTAAGAAATATTGAGCGCAGTCAATATTTGGATGGGTGGCCATTATAATATGGAGCCAATTTTGTAGTATATTTTAGACTTCTATTATTATTACAAATTAAATGGGTTCTTATATTATCTTTAAAGATAAATGTAATTATTATCATTGTGTTAAATAATAATAATCCAAAATCTTAATTTCACCAAACATCTACATAAGAAAATAAACATAGCAGAACTAAAACTAGACATAAATTTTGTGCAATGGGTGAGTTAATCCCAGAAGCGCGATTACTTCCAACTAAACCATTAAACAAAAACTAAAATAAAATAAAAATAATAAATAAATATAATTAAATAAATAATTATATACAAATATAATTAAATCTTTATACTTTTTAATTATTTTTTGACAAGTGCGAGCGCATGGACGTTCCTCAACGTCATTGCCTATAAAATCACTTCTACGGGAGTTAACTTCAAAATATGCATACTACAGACATCTATGAACTCAATTCTTAAATATTTTACACAATGATTACAGTTTTTTGAATTACCGACCAAACTACAGTAGATTTTAGATATCATGTGACGCTGCCATAAAATGTCAACCATTTTTCGCGCGCTTCGCACTTATCACGCGATTGTTGAATCTGCTTAGTTTTTTTTGCGTTTTTTTTTTAAAAAAACTGCGCCTTTTTTCAATTTGATGAAACCCGAGTGCTTTACTAATACTTTTGCTTTCGTAAATATTTTTTTTTGTTCGGCGATATTAAATATGTGTTTTTTATGTGCAGTGATACTTAGTGTACGTATGATTTCTTAAACTTTTTTTATTTAAATACTTACAAAGTGATATTGAGTATTTTTTTCATTGTGTTTATCTATAAAATAAACGTAATATTATTTTTTAAGTGATATTTAGTGATAATATTTTTGGATTTAAGTTAAAACATAAAATTGACAATGGCTACCAGAAATTTGCCGACAGATGAAGAAATTGCCGAATTGTTGATGAATAGTGACAGTGGATTGTGATGTTGCACTGTGTGTTCATCCTTGTTTTATGGTTTATCACACTAAAAATCATTTTTAATTTATTTTACACCACATATGTATATCTGTATATTTAACTTTACTGTAAATTATGCATCAAACTTTATTAAGTGAGTAGAATGTGAACTAAAATATTCATATCGATTTGTGAAAGTTTGTGACCCCTGACTATATAAATCGGATTTTACCCCTTATATACATAGATTGGTAAGTACATAAGTTTTATCGACTTGTAACTTGTTTATATTGGTGTTTTCTAGGTATTTAGTACAAATTTATCAATTTTTGAATATGTGAAAAAAACTCGTTCCCCATAGCACGGCATTTCGCTTACAGCTTGCTCCTGCACTTGTTAAATAACTGAATATTGAGAATGGGCCTACCTAATACAAAATCTCTAGACACGACACTGATAGGTATCAACATAATTGCAAGCAGTTGCGCATACAGTATTTGTTAAATAACTGAATATTGAGAATGGGCCTACCTAATACAAAATCTCTAGACACGACACTGATAGGTATCAACATAATTGCAAGCAGTTGCGCATACAGTATTTGTTAAATAACTGAATATTGAGAATGGGCCTACCTAATACAAAATCTCTAGACACGACACTGATAGGTATCAACATAATTGCAAGCAGTTGCGCATACAGTATTTGTTAAATAACTGAATATTGAGAATGGGCCTACCTAATACAAAATCTCTAGACACGACACTGATAGGTATCAACATAATTGCAAGCAGTTGCGCATACAGTATTTGACCATACTAAATAGAAAACCTGAATATTTATGTCCTATTTTATATACTTATATACGAGTACATAAAAGGCAGATATTTATTTTTGTTATGATGTAAAAAGCATAAATACAGTTCTAAATACTCATATGTGTAATGTATGATACAATGGCAGAGTGGTGTGTGTATAGTTTATGTCACAATATTGACTGCGGATGCAGATAATGTTAATTGAGTGTAGTGTGCGTAAAAACATCTTATTAAATAGTGCAACAAGAGGGAAATGAAGACTACAGCAATAAAAAAATACAAAAACCATCAATAAAATACAGATTATTAAGTGAATGATTATATCTGTACCTGTAATGAGGTATCATCCACCTGCAAAACTTCATTGAACCATTTTTCAGAGATATTAGATTGGAAATATGTTGCTATTTTCTCTAGCTACAATATGGTTTAACCAGAAAATCACAAAAAATGCGCAAAAAGACTCGATTCGAACCAATCACAGTGTACAATTAATTAGCTCCATTTGTTAATTTGTCCTTAATTAGATCCATTTGAACCAATCACAGTGTACAATTAATTAGCAATTTAACCTGTTAGATTGTTATAATTTTGTGGTGATTTTATTTGAAAATAGAAAAAAATATTCATCCCAAGAGTGTGCCAGAAAACATGCACAAAAGCAAAAAGAATGGAAAAGAGCATGTGGATCAAATCCTAAAGGACGGCCGCGTGTTGAGTAAGAGAAATCGGCAAACATGTATGAGAAACTGGATGAATGTGGAGGAAGCCAAAGAAGTTTGTAAGAATAGATCTATATGGCGTTCCGTTCTCTCTGCCTACCCCTCCTGGGACACGGCGTGAGGGTGTAGATCGGCGGTTTTCAAAGTGGGGGGCACGGGCCACCTGTAGTGGACCTTATTTAGAGATAAAGTGGGCTACTTACACACCTAAACAACGTTCGTAGGTAGGTAATAATAATCAATAAAAATGCTTAATTTGTTATAACAGTTTTTTTCTGACCCGATAAACCTAAAAAAAAATCGGGGGGGGGGGGGCGGAAGTATGTTTTGGTAGGAAAGGGGCCGCGGCCCAAATCAGTTAGGGAACTCCTGATATAGATAGATAGATATAGATTTTTAGAACTCAATAATTTGTGAAGCTGAAGGGGAGATGGAAAATATTTATAATCCACCTTCAAATACGTTAACTACACTAGTTTAAATTAATATATGAAGATTTTCTTTGTTTGCACAGCATTATATTGAATTCTGTACCTGATTAGATTTTTTTATAATACCGTGTTACACATAAAACATATAAATGTGAAATGTGTAACCATGGTCTTTCTCCCACAACTGAGGCAGGCATCTTCAGAGGTGAGTACACACAAGTTGTCTTTTACATTTGAGACAATAGTATTATGGTTGGCAGTTCTACATGACAGCTGGCACAGGTTTTGTATTACATGTTTGTCCGTTGGCAGCTCATAACAAAATATATCATCGTAGGTGTTAATTTACTATTTCAAACAGATGATGGCATTGCTAATGCATGGGTGGAGTCGTGAGCGACGACATGTATTTATATGTAATCATCTGGCAAATTAATTATAAGTTCCCTAAATTAATTATAATTGTATTTTGATATTTGTATTTTTTTTTCTAGTATTGCCCCAGAACAGATTTTAATCTAGTGGGGCAATATATTCCTTTATATTGTTTTTTATGTTAATTTTGTATGCTCTATTTGGAATAATAAATAAATAATAAAAAAAATAAAAACACCTCGGGATTAAGCCGGGAATTTGGTTTTAATTAAAAAATTTGTAGTACCCAAGTAAACCTCGCCACAACTACAAGGTACCTCCTTGAACACACCAGCAGTACTAAGCAGGTCTCTTTTATCTTTGGCGGACCTTAAGGACTGCTGTAAATATTTTAAAATGCAGAATGGTGATATATAGGGAAAACAGGGTACAATAAACACATGTAAACTTGAATATTTCCAAAACCGTACTTTCCATTATATCCCACGAGAGTCCTTACAAATCCAACAATGTAAATTTACTACATATATCGCTTAACCCATTGACACACGAAGCCAGCGAATTGCCAGCCAACTATATTATGGTATTATGGCAAAACGCCGGTCTGTGAGAAATGCTTGGTGGCTCTCCACATGTCAGAATCTTTCAAAAAAATACCATACCCTTTCAAAACTCCCTGGAGTTGAAAATTAAGGGGCCCCTTTAGCAAAAACGATAAAACATTCAATTTTCAACAAGTTTGGTACACAAACTCTCAAAACTTGTTGACCCTACGAACATTTTGATTTGATAAAATATGAAAACAAATATTAATTACCAATATCAAACTCTAACTTTAAAAAAAAACTTGTTTTTAGCTTCATAGTATTCGTTTATAAAAAAGCATATTTCTAAAAATCAGATTCGGGGGTGTGTTTGGTACATAAATGCACGAGAATCCTACAAATTTTAATATATATTTTTTTAATATTAATAATACTTAGATAGTTATTACAATTATAGAACAAATAAATTATATATTTTTTTTTGTTTTTTTCATGGATATTGACCGATTTAAAAAATACTTTTTTTTATAAAAATTGTCATATTTTGGAACTAAAAATCACCACATGAACTCGATTTTTTGTATACTAAAAAAATTTTTGCTAAAATCTTAAGTATTTATATGCTTGATAGGAGGAATAAAAAATATATTTATTTTACAAATAATTTGTATTTTGATATAACAAAGAGTACCTACCTAAATATCTCTCGTCAGTCTGCGATTTATTTATTTTTTAGTAAAAAACTAGTATTGGTAATAAATATTTGTTATTTTATTTTATCAAATCAAAATGTTTGCAAGGGTCTACAAGTTTTGGCACTTTTTATATCAAATTTGTGGAAAATTGAAGATTTGACTGTTTTTGCTAAACGGGGCCCTTAAACAGATTTCCAAGTAGCAAAAAAATATAGCTCTATGTTGTACCGTTTTACATTTATGTGAAGTTTAGTGTTAAGGTTTCTATGAAATATAAGTTGTAATAATTAAATAGTGTTTTTAATTAACAAATTATGTCATATAATTAGTGGTGCAATGGGTTAAGTAATTATTTGTACTTCTAATAAACATAAATAATATCCATAGACACTAACTAGAGGACTGCTTGAGATGTTTAAGTTTGATTTAAAAAAACCATGTGCAATTCTTTTTGAGAATTTTAATTATTGGAGACTACTTCTAGGTCATTAAAATATAAATAAACAGACATATCTAATTACAAATGGACAATTATATTTATAATATGTGTAATGAAAATATGTATATACAATACATAAAATGATTTGTGAAGATGAAAGAGAAATAAAGCCATTCACATCTACCATCTAGGTGTCACATCAGCTGACTAGTATAACCTAATGTATATTATATACCTATATGTTAGTGTCTACATGATTGTATAACTTGGCTGTTGTACATCATAGCAGAATACGTCCCATTTCACACACACACTACACTCATTATATTCCCATCATGAAAAGCAATTCTGCGGAGGGAATACAGTGTAATTTTACTTACAAAAATTAAATACAGTACGCTTTATTATGTGACTGAGATTGTCTGAATGGATATTCCATGATAATACATATTGGTAGTATTTAAACTACTAACAAATTAGCCAAAGCTATACACAATAGGTATACATATATATTGACGATATTATGCTTTGCTATGATACATAGTTTCAATTCTACAATCTAATAATTGTTTATTTCAACTGAAATACCTTTGAATGAACCTTTTTGGCAGATAGCGGAGCGCGTACAGCAGTGCCACATACAGACAGACAAGAAGTTAGAAGAGCATTCCTTGTATATATATATATATATAAGAATATATTAAGTATATTTATTTACAACAATACCATACATTTAACACATGCGTGATGGATAAAATCAAATACAACAATACACAGTGTACTGGTCAACAAATCTTACAGGGTTTTGTGAGAAGAAATGTATGAGAAACTGTTTATATGAAGAACTTATCTGAGGCCGTAGACAAACCGTACTTAGCGATCGACTACTGGCGAACTTTTCGAAAATCTACTTACATGTACTGTATAATTATGCGTTATTGTTGCAGTTATAGTCGAAAATTTGATTGTAGTCGATCGCCAAGTGCGTGTTTGTCTAGGGGGGCAGTTAATGTAGGTGTGAGTATAGGATTAATTATTTGCAACTTAAAAATATCTTGTCTTCTTTATTTTACTACACCACTATTGGGTACGAACAAAGTCATCAATCTTGCTTATGTACCATTGAATA
This sequence comes from Athripsodes cinereus, assembly GCA_947579605.1. Classification (NCBI taxonomy): domain Eukaryota; kingdom Metazoa; phylum Arthropoda; class Insecta; order Trichoptera; family Leptoceridae; genus Athripsodes; species Athripsodes cinereus. The sequence goes on from OX388309.1 coordinate 17,036,500, forward strand.
TATTTATGTAGTGTAGAGTGTGAATTAAAAATAAATAATAACAGAAATACACATACTTCTGAAATTCAAATGACCTAAATCTACAGAAAAAAATAGTAACATTACCATAGGAGATGCGAGACTAAGGAGAAGTATTTCCAATTTTAACTGTTTTCTTCTGACACACAAAAAACTGTGTACCTTAGTGATATTGCTCCAATTAACTATGAGAAGACACACACAAAACTCATATTACAATTAAAAAGCAAACAAATAATTACGCCATCTCACCTGTAGTTCATCCCAGGGTATAGAGGGACAATCTTCTGCAGATACATCACCAACATCCACAGACACTCGGGAGTAAAACCCTTGGGAGACTTGTAACACTTCTACATGCTGCATTTTGAATGTGCACATAGACACCAAATCTCTGCGTCTACAAGAACTAGCCAAGGACCTTTCACTGGGTGATGAAGATCTCTCTATTACTTCTGCAGCTACCTCCACACCTCCTTCTGTCATATTTGTGTTACCATCCCAAAGCCTGCAAACATTACAATCTCATAATGGTATCATTATGTCATGTAACATTGTATCGTCAGTTCTATAAAATCTCACATGCTCCAAACCAAATTTTACAGGAGACGCAAAAACTGTTTAAAAGTCCACAGATCAAAAAATAATACATATTTTAGCACATAAGAGGTTTCATTGGCATACACAGCTCAACAAGGCAAACATTTTAATATCAGAAACTCATTTTTGGCATATAATTCGACATATAAGAGGTTTCATAGAACTGACGATGATTGGCAATATAAAATTTATCATTTATTTGTCAATCAACATATTGCAGAGAAATATACGAGACTTACTTAAAAGTACCATCTGCAGGCTCACTGTGTGCTAATTGCACCATAATATAACGTTCACTATCTGAGCTGGCTACTGAGATAGCATCCCACTGGCAGATGTCCTGGGGAGTACTAACGCCTGGAGATTGTCCACTCTGTTCAGACGGCTTTAAAGCTGCATCCAGAGATGACATTAAATTGGTGAATCCCCTTTTCATAGATGATATACCTAAAATTAAAATGTGCAGTAAAAACCACAAACTCTACTATTATAACTACTACTACTACACCATCACGGCATCTCCCATAAACGGAGTGGTCAGGAGACTAACTGTATGTAATGAAAATTCCAATCTCGCTCTTAAGAAATAAAGAAATTCAGGATGAGTGTAGAAATAACTTGATGAGGCAGAACATTATACTAACTAGCATTTATATTGGGAATGTTTGGAATTGTATCTTTGGTAGAACTGTTAGTTAAGTCTTGAGAGTCGACATCCTGAGGAGCGGGACTTCTGTCATGTTGCGGTGGTATCGAGGGACCAACACTGGCTAAGGAAGACGTCAGTATAGAATGTCGCTCCACAGAACTTTGTGACAGAATGTTCAAACTATTTCCATGTGGATTATAGCACAATGTACCTGAACCTAAAAGTTAAAATGTAATTAACAAATATTACAAAAAATACATATATTATCATCAAGGTGTGGCAAACTAGTATAAACTGTATCATGCTAAAATATTGTGCCACTGCTATGCACTCTGGCATTGCACTAAATTATTTGTACATATCCATGCTATACGAGGGTTGCTACTTAAGTTTTGAGATACGGCAAAACCAGTGGGAATATGTCAAATCTAACTTTGTCATTGTAAAGTTTGAAACATTTTATGGTAAACATACTCACAACATTTTGTCATACGGGTGATATTTTTTCTGTTTACACATACATGAATAATTTGCTTTGTTAAAAAAAATGGAATTAAATCGTGAACATTTTCGTGTAATAATTTTCTATGACTTAAAACGTGGATTAAACCAACAACAGTGTGCCAATCAACTCGCTGCGACTTTTGATGCTGAAGCACCATCCCGAACCACCATATTTGAAACTAAACAACAATAGCCTGTATGGGTTTTTCAAGATTAGTCAAATCCAACAAAAGTTGTTGGGCACGAAGCACTTCCAAGCAAATGGTCGCCTGTTTTTTCGGAATAACTAGACATATTGCTACCATTCCATTAGAGAAACGTGGTATCACACTCCTACATTCCTCGACACCATGGGTGATCCTAAACGACCACACCCGAGGGTAGGTTATGATAGCAGCGTGATTGGAATATGTTAAAAAATAAAAGGTGATCTCCAAAATACTTACTCAGGCTTTTACTAGTTCTTAGATCTTATTATTCACAACCTTATGAGTTTTTGGCAAGTTTATCCAGAGGTAAGTTCACACTAGGGCGGAGGAAAACACTTGTTAGGTATATAATATGTTTGATTTATTTAGATCACATAAGCTGAACGAACAAGATTAATGCTAAAATGAAAAGATATGACTATGTATGGCTATTCAATGAACAATGAGAGATTATCAATATATAATGGTAAGTAATATCCCATACAACCATTTTGGTATCAGTTAGAGAACATTCACTACACTCGTTTTCCTACACCGGGATCAAATTGGTATCAGGGCGCGCACTTTTTGTTAAACGGTTCCTAAAAATGGGGAAGGTTAGTCACAGCTACATTCTATATTCTATAGCGCGCGCGCGCATCTCAACAGAAAACACGAACATGAACACGGAGAAATCCGAACGACAAACGAAAATAATAGATGACATGTTTCGTTGTAGCTGCGTTCTATCTGTGTGGTGCATCGTTGTTTTGTCGTAAAATTATTAATGGCGTTGATTGCGGATGCGATCTAATAAGTGATAAAGTATTTCGGAGATCATCGTCATTTTGAGTGCGAGATGTTGATTGACTGTGCAGTTTATAAAAATATTCACTAGAAACAAGAACGCCATTTGAATTCTGAAGGTAGGAGATATTGTTTTATAATTAAAATATTTATGTAACTAAAAAAATTTAAGAAATTGATACCACCAGGTAGCTGGCAAATGATATTGGTAAAATTAGGATAAAATATTGACGAATCTATGCCAAATTTGTTGTAATAATCAGATAAATTGCATTTTTGAAATGGCTTGGCATTTAGTATCATTGTTCCAATATGGCCACACTCGTTTAATGGACCTTAAATGGTTGTCAAACTGTGCGGCAGTATCTGATATAATTATGTACGTAAATTAATTTTCTTTGAGTAAAAATATTTTTTAATATTTGGTATTTTGATGTTTTTAGATATATGCGATCTTGCAGACAAGACATGCACTGTGAAGGAAGTAGACACTTTTATCCAAAATAGTGTTATTAACCATAACAAAGGTTGAAAATAAAGGCGTAAGTATTATTCATTACACATATACCTATAAGAAATTGAAGTTCTTGTGTTTTTTCTTGTGTGTACTGCTTTATTTAATTTGTTATATGAATGATGATGTGCAAGAAGAATAAAACAAATAAATAAATAAAATTATTTGCAAAGAAAAAAGAGTTATTAAATGAATAATATTTTCTATTTATTTTCAGATTAAAACATATAAGAAAATTGGGACAATAAGAAGATATGCAAATTGAAATGGAAATGACCAATTGATTTAATTAAAACCATTTTTTGAAGACACCGTTAGATCATGAAGTGAAATTTGAGCAATTTTTACAATATCTTGCATCTAATTAAACCAGTCTACCTGCAGGAATTTGCAACAGAAATTACATAATTTATTTCAAAATCATTTTTGTTTATGTACATTAAATTGTTTTACATATGTATGTGTGTTTTTTTTAATATACTTTCCATTCCATACCGATGTTGGAGTAAGAGTAAAAAAGATGGTAAATATTTAAAAAAAAAATATACATAATTCACATTGTAGATAAAACAGGTATGAATATTATATAATTTTTATCACTCATAGAAATGAGTTAACACTTAACTCTGTCAAGAGCGAACATTTTAATTTAATCTTGTTCATTCCCCTTCTGTGCAATGTTGAGCAACACTGGTATTGTTTTGACAACTGTCAACTTATTATACGACCAAGACCTTGAGATAACTTTTTCTATAACCGCTACTTCTTTGGGTACACTAAGTGTACTAAACATCATTCAGTGGCAATTTGGGTACGACGCGTAGACATTATTCCTTTACATAGTGTTCTTAACATCACGCATTCTCAAATTAGTTGCAGTGCGTGGATATTGAGTGTACATTTTGTCATATAACCTTACACTATAGCGTTTAGAACACGGCGGGTGAACATTGTATGTACAATATGTGTATGGATTATTTTGTGGCTGATATTTTAGTCACGGCGACCGTATTTGGTTGTATGGGATTAGGGTAAGTCCAAGTCAGGCGGTCCAGCACTGGTTACTTGACCATCTCAGAAAAAAATGATATTTTGTATGCTATCACCCCAATATGTTGGTAGTTCAAAATGACAATTATTTTAATTTTATTGGTTTTAGTTTTTGTGTGGCGGCCATATTTGTTTTACTAGGCGGAGACATTTTCGCAGTTTAAAGGGTTTGCGAAAACTTAAATATCTCAGGTCCTTTTTATTTTATCAACATGAAACTAATGGCAGTTTGTTTATAAAAATATAAGCTTTAAGGTTGTTTACAAACATTTTCACCTAAATATAATTTTAAGGGATGAAATTTCAGTCTACATTCTGTGATGAAATGAATATATACAAGATTGTAAATATTATTTTCATATACCTAGATGGAATATTTGTAGTAGGTAATTAATAAAGAGATGGAACTTAGTCGATTTCAAGTGGATGACAAGCTATCTATGTAGGAGACAGAGACAGGTATATTTTGGTGTGTGTCATAAAGAGATGGATGTAGTTTTTTTTTGTTGCTTTGGGTCGACATTTTCAGGATCTGAAGAGGGAGGATAGATTACTCTAGGCAGTTTTAGTTTTGAGCCTAGGAGAGGTGGGACTCATATTAATCTCAGTGTTTGAATTCGACATATTTTAATATTTTTATTTACCCACCTTCGTAGTAATTAATACATTATATTTTAGTGATATTTCCACATTTGGGAATATATGAAGATCATCATAAATTACTTTTAATAAACCTTAAGATCTGTGATGCTGCCCGCTGACCAAGATAAGATTTTTTTAATATTATTAATTTATTTATATCTAGGTGCTAGGATACTCTTAGGATGTCTGTTGTCTACAAGGCAATATTTGTACTCAAGGATTTAATTTTACAGATTTTGAAAACAAAGGAATTATGTGTTATGTATATTTATTTTCAGTATTATTGTATGTATGTATGTACCTGTGATTGATTTTATATAGCGCCGTCCCACAAACCTAATACTAGACCAATGGCAGTGGCGTACCGACCTACCTAATATTATACTTTTATTTAATTTATTTTACCATAACGAAAGATTATGCAGTTTGGAAAGAAGTTGTATGTTGAGCAGGATATTATTTGATTATTAATTTAACACTAAACCTACCGACATTTTATGTATACCTATTCCTACCACGAGCGGTCAAATGACCGCTTCAAAAAAATAAATATATATCATTAGTATAGAACTTTTTTTTTTGCTAATTGGATAGTAAAAACATATTTTTGTTCTATTTAGAAAAGTTTTATGCACATTTATGCATTTTTAGCATATTTTTTACATATTATAGAATTTACTATTTTGCGTCGCATATTTTCCACATACGTAAGTAATTTTAACTTTTTCACAAATTGACCTAATAATATCTTATTTGATAAGATTTCCATCCAGATGAATCTATAAATGTATTTGTTCTTGTTTCTGATGAACATTCTTGGCGTAGCTGTGTCTCTTTCTGACATTTGGTCTTCTTGTGCCAACTGAAATAAAAATTATTCCTTCGAAATTTCTTCACCCGTAATTTCCTTATATTACATCCAAGCATTTATCCCGGCTAAATCTAAGATATTGAAAAGTACCTATAAAGGTATTTTTAACATTTAGATTTTACACCATACTTTCTGGCCATGTAAGTTCCCCAAGTGAGGCTGATGGTTCTCTTTCTTTGTCTCTTCCCAAATATGGAGAACCGTTTACTATGTACTTACTCACAACTTATATCGAAAGAGAACCAAAATTTTATACCAAATTTGTCCGATTTATTGGGCAAGTATAGAGTTAATCTACGACGTGCTTTTATTAGGAAATAATTGTTCATCTATGGAGAGACAAATGCTCCTGGGTTATAACAGTTTTGACTGTTTTCGATGAAATGGAACCAAACTTGAGAGATGAAAGCAAACTCATCGTTTTGTAGGCATTAGCTACTTTGACTTCTATTGTAAAACCAAACAAATCTCTAAAATGATTTCTATAAATTCAGTTCGGTTTATAGTTGTCGAGGAAAATAACGAACCCCATTTCTTATTCCATAAATATGATACTTAGATACATATTTTAGGCACAAGCTAGACATTTGTTTCAATCGCTTGTTTGTTCATACTAGAGGTCTTCAAACTTTTTTGTTTCACAGACCACTTGCCATATTTTTCGGTTTTGGCTAGACCTAACCATACTTGATATTAATAATTTATACATTTATCAACTTCAAATGCATTTCTGACATCTGGTATAATGTAACTCACATTGAAAGATTGTTCTTCAATAGTGCTTATTCCGATCAGTTCCTTTTTCTAATGACAATTTCTCTTCGTATTGACAACACTCATTTCTGCGATTATGTAAAAAAAATAGGTATTATATGTATATGTGGATGATTCCATGGAGTGCCAAAAGTAAAATCAAGTCCTGTTTGTATGATATCCATTATCGTTGACCCCCATTTTCTTTTCATAAACCCCCACTTTTTTCCGCCGACATGGACTCTTTGTAGGTATTCTTAGACCTCTTGAAGTCGATATTGATCACTTTGGGAATCATTGGTTAACGCTGTAGATCCACAACTACACCACGGACTTATAAAACTTTTTTCATTTGTACACTTTCCGAAAAATAAAGTAGTTAATAACAGGAATTGTTCAAAAGGTCAAATGACCGCTCGTGGTAGACTAGACATGCAATAAAAAAAAATCAGAAACTAAAAAATAAAAAAAGTTGTGAATATTCAAAAATGGAATATATCCATATTATAGGAAAAGTCAGAAAGTTACATGTCGATACAGCAACGTTATGTACAAGAAATTCTAAACGAAATTTCAAAAACGGTCATTTGACCGCGCTCGGTAGGTTTAGTGTTAATTACATATTTTATCATCGAATGTCATTTGTATTCTACGAACTTACTGGATTTTCTACTTATTCAACATGCTGTAATCGCTGCGATATCATGGAAGGAACAAATTTGACATTTTGCATGACACTAATCATAAGTAATATTTATGTATTTATTGGTCTTAATATATTTTTATTTGACTTACATGATTCCTAAATTCACCTCACCATAAATATGTAGTCTTTTATAGCTAAATCTTGTCGAGATTACCTTATGGATATGGATCCCTTCTGCCTATCGACACTAGACTAGCTACCTCGTGTCTATAGTGTGGGTTTGATCTATTCGTAACCACATATTTATCATTATTATTATACAATTATGCACGAGACGTATTATGTACTTTGTAGAAACATATACTATATACTAACAATTTCAGTCCTAATCCTGCTTCGAAATGTAGGTGTACCGTTAGCAAGCCCTGCTCCCATCTCTTTGATTCAGCTTTCGAGACAAGGGTCAATATGGGTCTTGCCCCGTTTCCCGCCAGGGTCCTAGACAAAGCTTCTTAACATATATTTATAATTATTCTTATTATATATAGCTGCATGTTCAAATGAGTATACATATTATATATTATTTTATATATTCGGTGTAGATTAGTGCACACGGGCTCAAAGTACGGCATGGCGAGTTTTGAGACGAGAAGGGGCGAAGGCGGCGCCCCTTCAGCATGGACACAGCATGCTTTCGTGCATTAACAACCAGTAGTTATAGTCTCCGAAAATGATGTCAAAGCAATCGTGTTGAAATTTAATTAATATTTAAAAGTAATAAAATAATATTCTTAGGTGCGCCACTGTCCTTTTAGACGCAACGAATTAGTAGGTATGTCGTAGAACATACATGCATCGGCGATAGGTACTATGAAATGGTTATCTTATGTAGGGACATGGATCGGCAACCAGTTACCATACAACATTCTCGTGATGATATGGAATAATATTATTTGAATTTTATTTTATAATGATTTGTTAAGTTATATTTTATGTTTTATTGTGCACTATTTTTATTATGTTATTTTTACAGTATCTCAAGGTAAGTGATCTGACGTCAAAGTTGATCTCAGAGTTAATATGTATCAAAATTCATGTTTAAATTGTTTTATTGATTTTGTGATTTTGTTGTTCTTTTTGATTATTGAAATGTATATTTCAGGTGACTTATTTTGCGTTTTTAAAAATACACAACGTAGGTAAAATTATCGCATAACACAACGTACTGGGTCCAAATCTACTGAATAGTTAATAGATAAATCTAGAAGATCACGAAAGGCGAAAATTCGTTAATTAATTCATTAGGAATGCGATATTTCGTACGTATATTTGCAACAATGCAGAAAATTCATACAATTCTTAGCTAGTCGGATAGGGATGTAAATTCTAGTTTTGGAATCATTTATTACAGTAGGTATAGTTTAGAAGCTAGGATGTTGCAAATTCGGA
>OX388309.1:17045390-17148155 GCA_947579605.1 Athripsodes cinereus
CTCGCACCAATGGAACTTATAACTGTGACTGGTCGCTATCACACTATCACCCCTCAATTATGTGAGGCTATCTCTCAGCTCTTCGTTGTACACCAAAATTAGTTGAAGACTATGCGTATGCCCATATGTATTAGCTACCAGAAAGAAGTTTGCTTTAAATTTTATGTGTTTATAACAGTAAGCCTTTAGATTTGTATAAAATGTCCTTTTTGCCAAGGACATGTCACATATTAATCGACTTAATGCATTATATTCACCCACTGAAGTGTGCATTATTTTGATTCAGACTGCCAGTTCTCCCAGAGTTTTAGCCCCTCCCACACACACACAATCGAGATATTTAATTATATAACATGGTATTATACTAAGAATTCTATTTTGTAAATATTATTTATTATACATTGATTAAATATTAGTATACAATTTTATATTCTATATAGTTATGCCCATGCGGTATGCCCGTTGAAGTACTATTTTTTGGACATTTTGTGATTGCCATATCTCTGTTCGTAGTAAAATCTCAAACTCCAAATTTTTGCCTCATAATACTATGGTACAGGTCTATTATGGGGTGATATTTAAAATTTTTATCTAGTCCCCCACCAGAGATATTGAGCTCGGAAAATGGAAAATTTTGAGAATTTCCAATTTTTGAAATTTTTTTTTGAAAAGAGGGGTCAAGTCTCAGACTTGAAATTTTGTTTATCAAACACAACTAGTACCTAGTTGTTTGTCAAAAAAAGTTTTGATGTGTGGACTCTTTCCCTTCGTCCAAAATCTTTCCGTGAAAATGGGAGTTTTTACAAAAGAGAGTTAAGAATGTAGACTGAAATTTCATCCCTTAAAATTATATTTAGGTGAAAATGTTTGTAAACAACCTTAAAGCTTATATTTTTATAAACAAACTGCCATTAGTTTCATGTTGATAAAATAAATAGGACCTGAGATATTTAAGTTTTCGCAAACCCTTTAAACTGCGAAAATGTCTCCGCCTAGTAAAACAAATATGGCCGCCACACAAAAACTAAAACCAATAAAATTAAAATAATTATCATTTTGAACTACCAACATATTGGGGTGATAGCATACAAAATATCAATTTTTTCTGAGATGGTCAAGCAACCATTTTATTTATTTCTGGACCGCCTGACTTGGACTTACCCATTAGCCAAATAATAACTCTTTCACACAGCAGGCATTCTCAATATCTTACAAATATTACAATAATATGATTATCAACTTTATATGGTATCAAAATAGTAGAAACTGTAGGTACTTTAAATCAAAGTTTTACTGGGCGGGTAAACAATGATGAGTAAATGGAAAGATCTTACTGGTCTTTTGGAGTCGGCTGAGAAATCTCCACTCCTTGAGGGTGAAATTCGGAGGGCCTTTCCACCACAAAGCCTAAGGACGAAACCTCTAAGCGATGATGGGGAATTCTCAGAAGATTTGGGGTCGTCTTGCAGAAGGTTTCTACCAACAGTACACGCACAGAATGGAGGCGAGATGGTAGATGCTCATGATGGAGTTACAGTTCGTAGTTTTTTCACGACGGCAGTTATGCTTTTAAGTCGGGTTTAAAGAGTTGGAAACTCGATAGTTTTACATTAGAATAACACTGGTCAGCGAACTCTTATACGATTCACAGGTTACGTATAGTGGATTGATTAATATTAACTGGTTACGACAAAGCGCGATGATACTTTAAGAGCTAGGTTAACGGCGATTCACAGAAATACTATACTGAAGATAACCGGACATGATTTCAGAGAATTAAATCAATTAAATGGACTTTCCAACTAAATTTCCAGGCTTTAACTTAGTTACACCGGAGGCGCGTAAAGAAATAAAAACGCGGTCCTCACGAGATGCTTTCTTTTCCAGATGGGGCGGCGAACTGTTATTATTCCAATATACTGCGAATTTGAACAAGATTCCTATTCTTACACTGCAAAAAAGTCGGTTGGTATACGTTTCACGACATGTTCACTATTTTACCAAACAATTGAATGAACTATGGAACAGATACTATTATGATTATAATAATTATATAAAAATACTCTAATATATATTAATTATGCGAGTCCATTTGAGTTACTCAGCCAAGGGCGGGAAGCCCTGGCGAGGCCAGCAAAAGAATGTGGATTTGGCGACTTCCAGAATGCGACTGAACTATAAACGCGCGAATAGCAAGTCGACGTGGAGTGCTTGTATATTTTTAACCGTCATTGTATACGAGAATAAAAACATACGATGGGCGTCGCAAGGTGATATTAACACGTGATTTTATGGTGAATTTCGGAACGGCCAAAAATTATTATTATTTCAAATGACCAAGTATAGAAAACGAAATGTAGTACAAAATTATCCCGTCAAGTTAATGGGTTACACATCGTGCTTGGATGTCATCATCTCTACGTCGCTACACGACAGTGGAACGGTTAATTCTGAATGATTCACCACCATTTGTTTGCCAAAAGTGTTTGGAAAAATAAGGGAAACCATTTGCAGAAGACGAATCATACTCCACCACGATAATGTGAGCTCTCACACATCAGCTCAAACAAGTGCATTTTTGAGCATTTAAAACATCGAATTGATTTGTTTCGAGCACAATCCTGATTTGGCACCCAACGATTTCTTCTTATTTCCGCAGTTCAAAAATAAATTGTGAGGTCAACGTTTTTCGACGCTTGAAGAGGCAGTTGATGTGTTCAAATTGTGTATTCTGGAGGTACCTCAATCAAACTGGAAAAAGAGCTTCAAAAATGGGTTCAAACGCATGCAAAAGTGGATTGATCCTTATGGAAAATATTTTGCAAAACAATAAAGCCATTTTCGATTATAAATATTAGTTTTTACTTGTCTATCTCAAAACTTAAGTGATAACCCTCGTATCATTATTATTTTATGTATCCTGTTTTGTGCAATACAGCTTTTTATTTTTATTACAATGAAGTTGAATAGGTTCATTGGTGTTAAGTGAGTATCTTGGTAATTTTATATGGTGTATAATGTAGACATACAATGAATAATGTAATGGAATTGTTATTAAAACATTTTTCATTACCTGTATTCTGATGTAAGTCCGCAAGACTAGAAGAATCAGGTAGAACACTATCCAAATCTCTGGAAGATTCTTTACCAGGGCAAACGGATGGAAGGACTAGAGTAACTTCCACTTGTGGTATAACACATCCAACAACCATATTTCTACAAAGCAAAAATAACATCTATCAAGACATGTAGAGCACACATGCTTCTGTTACTATCTTTCTTATGGGTTAACTAAACACACTCTTAAACAAAGATGTAATGTAAGTATAAGAACAAGTATTTACATAATCATTACTTTGGTTTTACTCTTGGTCCAGCAACTCTTGCAGCATCCACAGCCAGGAATGCGGCTAGTTCAGTCAGACGTTCAGCTAAACGCATGACAACTAAATACTGGTAATGATTCAGTTGTATGGACACCAAGTGATTACATTGTCCAATTATTTGCATATCAGGTTCAGAATTTACTTTCAGAGCTAAAATTAAATTAATGAAATTGATAAATTATAATAAATACTACTCAAATACAATTCATAAGTGTTGGTATTTATTTATTTATTAATCAGAGACACAAACAGAAAGTTGACAAAATACACACAAAAAATAAAAACAACATACATTGATTCAGCCAGGCCAACCCCCCAATTAAGTGTGTCTACAGCATATGTAAACAAAAGAATGATAGAGAAAAAAAAAAACAATAAAACAAAAGCAGACCACAATCACCGCAGGCCCAGTACAAACTGAACCTGCACCAAACAAGCACCGATCAAAAAAACAAAAAAAAATATGTCAATCTACAAAGATACCAAAGTTGGAGGCAACACTCCCTCTGAACACCGTCAGTGAATGACAAAAGACATCCACACCATCCACGCAATGTGAGCATAAAACATTATATAATCTACACATTCTGCTGATTGGACTATTTTGACTGACATGTTACTATGTCTGTCCATTAAGAAAGTTCTTAGGTTACGTAGGCGGGGATTTGCTGTATAAAAATTCAATGAACTGACCGACACAGTATCTACATTACCATTGATCATTTTATGAAGCATTTTTTTTTTTAAAAAAAAAAAAAAACTTTAGGTAAAGTTTCGCCCCCCAAGACATAGTTAAATTCTATAGGTTTTCTTTTATTTGTGAAGGTTATACTGTGGCATTTTTTAATATTTAGTGACATCTCGTTCAGTTCACACCATTCCGTCAACCTCCGAAGATCATGTTGCAATTTCATGCATTCATTAATTGATACTATAGGGAGAAATATTTTGAGGTCATCAGCGTATAACAGTGTATGACAATCCAAAGCAACGGGCAGGTCATTTATGAACATAAGGAATAGCAAAGGACCCAAATGCGATCCCTGGGGAACCCCCGAAGAGATCAGAGATGGTGGTGAATCAAATCCGTCGACAACTACATACTGTGATCTATCATGTAAGTAAGATTCAATCCATCTTAATAAACCACCATGTATTCCACAAGCTTTGAGTTTGGACAAAAGCATTCGATGATTGACCTTGTCGAATGCTTTACTGAAGTCTGTGTAAATAGCATCGACTTGCATTTTACGATCAAAGGAGTGGGAAATGCAGGTGACGAATTCCATAAGATTTGTGTTAGTTGATTTCCTCGGTACAAACCCATGCTGAGAAACACAAATATAACTCCGGAAGTGAGCAAAAAGTCTTTCATATACAAGCTTTTCAAAAACCTTTGAGATACAAGACAAAATACTAATTGGTTGATAATTAGTGACATCGCTCTGGTCTCCAGATTTAAAGATGGGAGTTATCATAGCCACCTTCCATAGATCAGGATAAACACCCTCATTAAGAGATTTATTGAATATTATGTTAAGTGGAATTGAAAGTTCAGAAGCACACTCTCTCAAGAAAATTGGGTGAATCTCATCTGGACCAGAACCCTTGTTTGGATCTAGCCTGCTTAATTGCTCAAGAACGTCACCCCTAGTTACACTAAAATTTCCCAATGTATTTGGTTATCAATGAAATCACCAGAGCCACCCTGAGATGAATCGTTAAAAACAGAAACAAAGTATTCTGAAAATAGTTCTGCAATTTTTGGACCTCCCTCAACGCGAACGTCCCCATGATGCATACAATTTGGAATTGAGTGGCCTTTACCCCCCTTAGATTTCACGTATTCCCACAAGGGCTTAGTGGACACTGGTAATGACTCCTCAATGTTATCCATATACTTAGTGTAGCATTCATGCAGGCTTTTCTTAGATCTCGTTCGAAGGCACGTAAACATTTGATAATCTGCAGGATTTCCAAATTTCTTCCATTTTTTATGGGTTCTATCCTTCTCCTTCAGTAATTTTATTAGTGAACTAGAAAACCATACAGGACATTTATCCTTATTGTTTTTCTTTTTGGGAGTAAATTCTTCGATTATTTCACCTACAATATTATAAAAATGCTGCAAAGATTCGTTGCAATCCATATTCAAAAATAAACGTGACCAATCTAAAGATGATAATTTTTTCCGACATTGAACATAATCAGTTTTCCTAAAATTGAGTCTCACACGATCACGGTTATATTTCAGATAGTCATCACTACTAACAGATAAATTCGACAACAAAGCAGGGTGATATTCATCCAACCTGACAAGGGGTGCAGCCATAGAAACCCCCAAATGGAGATCCGACATGACCAAATCAAGTATTCTACCATTACAATTCTTGACATGATTAAATTGCTTAAAGTTACATAATGACAAAAGCTCTAAAACTAACTCTGCCTTCAGGCCACCAACACTCCCCGGCACAGTAGCCTCCGTATTACTTTCATTCCAGTTGATGGAAGGGACATTGAAATCTCCCAATATGATGTTGTTAGATTTAGAACACGAGTTCATGCTTATTGAGGAGCAGTTATTAGTAAACTCAGAGAAAATGGGCAGAGGAGTGTCAGGAGCGAGGTACACAAGGCATAAGTTTAAGGTTGATTTTGAGTGATTAAATCTGATAGAAATCCATATATCCTCAGCTTGAGTCTGCCATCCCGGTCTTGGAATTACGTTAATAGATTTTTTCACGGCAATTAACACTCCACCACCGTCACTTCGATGTGTAGATAAACAATCTCTTCTATATACAGAGTATCTATTGTCTAACAGCTCACCGTCCCTGACAGACTCGTTCAGCCATGTTTCAGTGAGGCATATTATGTCATAGTTGTTGTTCAGTATTTCAAGTGACAATTCGTGTGTCTTAGATCTGAGGCCTCGGACATTCTGATAAAAAATATTAAGCTGCTTCTCGCCGATGTCAGATATACACTCACCTCTTTCATCAATCCTAATCGTAAAGTTAGAGTTTATTTAGACAGTCCTTGTTGAAAACCGTGATCGCTTGAGAGTTTTCATCCCTTCGCATCAATATCCTCCCATGTCGAACCCAGAGAAATTTGTAGCTTTTTGCTTTGGCAGCAAATCTTGCTGCAGCGTGAAGCTCTTTACCAAGTGGCGTTAATTGTTCACAAACATAGATAGGACTGTTACTCGGAAAGCCAATATGTCCAGCATTCAGCTTATTTCTAGGGTTCTTTTTGTTAAACATTCTGACGGCAGCTAGCATTTCATCACGTACACGACCGCTATGCATTTCTACAATAATATTTCTAGGTCTGTCGCCCGCTGTGTTACGACTTCTCACTCTATGGCACTTTAGTATTTGCTCATCCTTAATATTATAAGATATAGCAGAGCAAACCTTAGCAACGATTTCATCCACTCTTTCAGTTCTCGATTCTGGCACCATCTGAATTTCTATATTATGGGATCTGTTATGCTGTTCGACATCACACATTCTTCCTTCCATCTTGGTGAGACTTTCCTTAAGCGAAGCATTTTCTTCAGTTAGCTTCCTGATCACGACAGAATGCTCGTCATTTGCTTTAGTCAATCTGTCATATTCAGCAGAAAGAAACTCAACAGACTTTCCCAGCTCCTCCACTTTCAACACCAACTGATCCCTTACTTGGTTAAGATTCGCGTTAAAACTTGTAGAAAAATCTTCAAGTTTTTTATCGAAATACTTTTTGATTTTTTCGAAAAGAGGATCTTGTGATACATCAGTCTTACACAGAGAACACTTCCATTTGTTTTTATTCATCTTAATTTGGTTGGTATCATAGGCTTGTCGGAAATAGATTAAGCTGTTGAGTTTATGTGTGACCAGAATTGGCTAAATAATGTTAAGAAACATAGATAATCAGTTAAGTATGCATAAAAATAGACTAAACCAAAATATTCTAGTTGTTAACTAAAACATTAGTAATGAATTCCATTTGATTCAATGTGGTATAACATCTTTCCTGTTATTTTAAATTTACTGATATAGTACAGAGCAGAATAGTGAATAGGTACACATATCACTTACCATGAATAGGTACACATATTACAGAGCAGAATAGTGAATAGGTACACATACACTTAAATTTACTGATATAGTACAGAGCAGAATAGTGAATAGGTACACATATCACTTACCGTGAATAGGTACACATATTACAGAGCAGAATAGTGAATAGGTACACATACACTTAAATTTACTGATATAGTACAGAGCAGAATAGTGAATAGGTACACATATCACTTACCATGAATAGGTACACATATTACAGAGCAGAATAGTGAATAGGTACACATACACTTAAATTTACTGATATAGTACAGAGCAGAATAGTGAATAGGTACACATATCACTTACCGTGAATAGGTACACATATTACAGAGCAGAATAGTGAATAGGTACACATACACTTAAATTTACTGATATAGTACAGAGCAGAATAGTGAATAGGTACACATATCACTTACCATCTTCTAATAGTTCTTTTCCATTCAAGTGGTTAGAATCAATTAATCTTCTTGTGTTTGAATGATTTTCATGATAATTGTGAATTGAATTCATACTATTTGATGTATTGTTGTTGGTCTTTTTATCATCCATATTCATATATACCTGAAAAAAGAAGGTTATTATTTCATACATACCAAAACATCAATTTAGACTAAAATAAAATGATAATATTTGATTGGAGTTCAACCTACCCACAATGTAAAGGGCACAGCATCTAGTAAAGGAGTAGGTTTATTAGGACTAGCTCTCGCTCCACAGAAATCAGCCCATACAGGTTCCAATCTGATACACCAAACAAGTTTAGGCTGCCCCCACAAAGCTCTTGGCCTAAGGACATCTTTGTCCAGATTAACAAATAGTTCATCACCTATCAAATCATAAACATTACAACAAATTTCAAATAAATATGTATGAAATACAAAAAAACATATATTTCTAAATAAATTGTACAACATGATAATCATGTGAAATGTGATAAGACCTATCTACAAGGCCAGTTTTTTTGGCACAGAGAGGGCAGCTTGCATGTTTATTACATGGCTACCCCACTGCATGCTCATGGGACATGCCATAAAGGTACAGTACAGTACAAGGCCAGGTCAGTTCTTAGTCAATTTATTTTAAACCAACAAAAAAAAATGAAAAATATTTAAGAATGAGAAAATTCTGATTGATTCATTAACCAGATATTTATATGATCAGTATTACGCATTTGCAAATATGTATTGTGTCTATTAAATTTATAGTAACCTGCAGCATGCTTAAACATGAGATCAGTACAGCAAGGTCTGGCAAGTAGGGATGAGGAGCTGAGGGCAGCCAGACATGCGGCCAGTTCTCCAGTACCTCCAGCCACTCCTCCACAATTTGTGATGCTAGCTCGAGATACCTGGATGACCAATGAACGAGGACGATCTTTTTGGGATGGGAAATCACCACCACTCTCAACTATAACCTGCATGATTTAATAATAAAAATTTATTTATAAAAAAAATACTACATCTAAAAATATGGCATGGTGTTAAATTTCGAGTACATACGCGCTACACTGGAAATCAAGATATAGTTTTCTATGGTTTCATAATGTCTTCTGATGAATAGAAAAACCATACAAATATCATGAACATCCGTCATTCACAAATAAATTCAAAAATTATATAAAATATAAAAATATTTATGCTTAAGTAATAAATTAGTGGTAAAAGTATTTTCATTACATTTTACATCTACTTTCATTTTTCTACTTTCTTTCATTACATCTACTTTTTCCATTACATCCACGTATGCCAATAAAAAATAACAACCCTCTATCAGTTATTATACATAATAGTAAAAAAGCTAAATCCAGGGTGGCCAACCCGCGGCCCATTGGGTGTCTATGTGCGGCCCGCGAAGCATATGCACACTTTTTTAAATAATAGTCGGTACAAGTACCTGTTTTTTTTTTTGAAAGAGTTATTTTGAGAAAAGAAAAAAGGAGTATTGAAATATTTCAAATTCCTATAACATGTTGAAAATGGAATGAAATGGAAAGAAAATGAAATTGGTGAGGGGGGGGGGTTTAAATTTTAAGGTGAAGTAAAATTATCAAATGTTCCACACATGGAGTATATTATTGTGAGGCCCGGTAGGAAATCTCATTCTGAAATTTGGCCTGGCTGCTGAAAAGGTTGGCCACCCATGAATTAAACCATGCCAAAATATCTGCAGTAAACATTAGGTAAAGAATAAAAATGAACAGTCATCTAAGTATTATTAGTGTGTTGTTAAATTTAAAAAAAAACTCTTCTGTTAGGAGGCTTATTTCTATTCTGTGTTGTTGATAGTAATGTTTAGGGGCAAAAGAATGAACATGTAACTATAGTCGTGAGAACCAACAGATGTTTTAGTAACAAAGCAGATTTTATTGAAACGGTACATACTCTGGGCATTATAGCTTCAACACTGATGTCCACATAAGCCAAGTCTGAATCAGTTGCCTGGTTGGCTGTTTGCATTGCTTGTACACAACTCAGCAGATTCAATATGAAACAGTTACACCACAGACAACTGGGAAGATCAAACAACACACGCGTTGGATTCACTTGAACGTACAGCTTAGGTGTGGGCACTGTAAAATATTAATATTATAAATTTAGAGTATAGTTCCAATCGACGTTAAGTCCAATTTATATCAATTTCAACTAAACATTGATTTGTATAGCCAATCTGATTTCTGACTACTCGACCCAATATGTGTTCCATTCTCCGCTAAATATACGAGAAAATCGCTGTCAAAAAAATAATTTTATTCCCAACAACTGTCTTACATTTTGTTTCAAACAACCATAAGTCCGCAGACAGCCAATCTCAACTCTAGATTTATCCAATTTCAATATGGAGACCTTAGTGTAATCGATGTTACTTGCACTGAAGTCTGTCCATTATTTATTTTTAAAGAAGATTAATCAAAATGGGTTTTTTAACTAAAAACTGTGAATTGTTGAAGGGTGTTTGTGTTCACACTGTGAAAATTCATATTCAATATTTATAAGACAATCAAAACACTGTTATAATTTTCACCACATTTATTCAAACTCTTAACGTTTTCGCCCACTTCAATGGGCATTCTCAAGAGTACTAGTACTTTTGAGAATGCCCATTGAAGTGGGCGAAAACGTTAGAGTTTGAATAAATGTGGTGAAAATTATAACAGTGTTTTGATTGTCTTATAAATATTAAAAACTGTGAAATTGTAGCAGATGATACATCTAGGAAACGAAAAATGAATAAAGAATTGTGGGAAAAGGAACAAGAGCATCGTAAAAGGTGAGAGAAAATTGGTAATTTTCACCCTATACTTTTATACCTACTACTACTATTACTACTATACCATCACGGCACATCCCACAAGTGGGGTAGCCAGCAGATCAGCTGCATATAAAACATGCAAGCTGTCTTCTTCGTGCCAAAATAAAATTAAGACATTCAGGATGGGTGGCAAACCTCATCGCCGAATTTAAGATGTGTAATGTCTTTTTTTTCAAACACCTGCCTTTTACAGGACACTCGAAAACTTATGGAGAAGAGTGGGAGACCAATTCTTTACCGGGTGCTCCACTACTTTTAAACCTAAAGACTAGAATCTGTAAACATATGTGTAGGTATTCCAAAAACCATCAAATTCTTATGAAAGTTTCAAACTCCGTTAAGTCTAAAAATGATTTGATATTTATGAGGTGAATCTGTAGTATTTTTAATTAATATTTGCATTTTCATTCTCTGGATAAACATCTTATGAACTGAGCATATTTACAACAAATACTTTCCTCATATATCAGTAGATATCAAATATATGGGCCTACCAGAAAATCAAGAAAACCGGACTTAACGCCGATTGGAACTAAACACCTCAAATAAAGTAATAAGTGGAAATTAAAATATGACATAAAATTTTAAAAGAGAATAATTATGTACCTGGAAATTGTATATGTCCTGGATAATAAAAATGAGTGAATTCCACATGCAGTGCTCTAACTTCATCAGGCAATGTAAACCTCTCTCTGTCACTGGATATAAATGCTTTTGGGATCTCTTTTCTTTCTCCAGTGGTGACCTGAAAAATATATATCCCGTACAACCCAATGCATGAAAATTCAAAACAAAGTGCAAATTCTGATCACTATGTTTCTTTTACCTTATACAATGTGTAGTCTTCTAACCTCAAAATGACACAGGTTGTCATTAACTTCGAAAATTGTTCAAATACTGTTTTCTTAGCCGGAGAACCTCCATCTGTGGATTAAAATGTGATTTCAGAATATTTGTACAAATTTATAAAAAAAATAATTGAAATTATTTCAGAGCAGGTATTGCAAGAATTTGCTAGAACAAATAACTTTAATTTGAAACTTATATTTTTCCCAGGTCAGTTTTACTTTTCCTGTACATAGGAAAATGTGATATAATGAAGATTTAGGTCATATTTACTAAATTTATCTTAAGAGCATAAATCAAATTGGCCTTACATGAAGGAGAAGCATTTGGACTTGGTGAGTGAGGGGACATGGCTCTCTGTAATTCCGTGTTTCTTTCGCTAACTGTATCCTCTACATTTGATAATTTCTATAATCAAAATATTATGATGAGATATTCTTATAATCAAAATATTATAATGAGACAGCAATAAAAAACAAATATAACTCATTTTGGTCTATACAATATTTACATTAATACAAGTTTTGTTTAGTTTACAAAAAAAAAAGTATTTAAAATGAAATAGGTACTTGTGATGACTCCAATAAAGTCAAGAGAGCGCCTCTAAATTGTGTGAGAGCTTGCCGTAACCATTGACTATGTGGTGCGGATGATTCTCTGAAAATAACAAGAAACTTTTGATAGTAATAACTACTTAAAATAAAAAAAAAAACAGAGTTACAAAATTATATAGATTATGTACCTGTAACTGGGCCAACGGTTTCTATCAGCTGATGCTAAGTGATATGGATAGTAATCAAATTGTAACTTATGTAAGGATACTTGTAGGGCTGCTCCAGATCCTAAAGAAGGATGAGAAGATCTACCAGCTACAATCAAAGCACAGCTATAAATGTAATTAAATAGTGATACATAAAATTAATAAGGTAATTAGTTCAAACTAGAGGATTCAATTTCCTTTTTTCTAATCCCAGAATTTCGGGATTATCTACAGTTAATCCAGGGATCCCAAGATAGTCCCAAGATTGTATTGGTAATAAAAAGTGGTAAAAAAATCAGTAAACCATGTCAAAATCAATTTTTTTATTTATCTTTTGACAATGTATTTAAGTTTTAAATTATTTTTCTCTAATTTTTCTATAAAATAAATCACAAATGGTTAAGTGTGCAGAACAAACTTGGTGCTCTGCATTCTTCTTCTTCTTATGGGTTATACCCGTCATATTCGTATCTCAAGGTCCCGCAGCCATGAGATCGCTTCGTCCGACCCTAAACTAAGTGCTTGCAACCCCCCATCGTATGAATATCGGGGACATATGTTCACCACGTGGTCTGTTGTTTGGTCAGCACCACACACACATAACAGAGAGTGTTAATTAATAAGTTTAAATTCCAAATACAAAATATTAACATACATTTTTTTTAAACATGGCAACAATTAAGTTGCAGCAGCCTCACTTGACTCATTTTTGCATTGAACTAAATTGTGTGTACCTACCCATTTATTAAATACTAAATACAACCTTATACACCTTTCACAGTAAGCTAAAAGCTTGTGTCGTTAAAGGGGAGTTTGCCGGCACCTGGAATCGAACCACGGACCCCTTGTTCACGAGGCCGAGACTCTACCTCCAGGCTACCGACGAACTCAATGGACCATCAGTGACTATTACCACCATATCGGTATCTAGTGAGATATCGAACTCAGAAAGGTGCTCTTTTAAGATATGAACACAAGTTATGGCTGTCAGTGATTCAATGTGTCCCAAATTCCTGATTATGTAAAAGTTGTACAAATCCTAAAAATCCTTGTATTCATTAAATTTAATTCCAAAAATTTTGCCACTTAAACATGACCAAGATACCGAGATGGAATCCACTAGTGATACACGTTTAAAATGAGGATTGAGATAGAATAGAATCAAAGTGATACATTCTTTCTTAATAATACATTAATTGGTGGATATTTATTCATTCCTTAGGATTCGTTTAAACAACTTCTCCCACTTTGATATTAATTTTTATTGTTTTTCCTTCTTTATAATTAAAATAATATGAATACTAATTCGTAATTGAAAAAATACAGTAGATTCCGCTTAATTGGGACAGCCGCTTATTTGGGACAAATCTCAAAGAACAGAAACCAAACCAAGAAACCAATAGTAAATTTATATGTTTGATTGGGACAACATTCCGCTTAATTGGAACACTAAATTTAAGATCACAGCACATATTATGTTACACAAATTCTCAAGAAAAAATATGTACAAAGAATTTGATATGACAGACACTTGACTCATTTTTGCATTGAATTAAATTGTGTGTACCTACCCATTTATTATTTAAATTAGGATTTTTTGTCTTAAAAGTTTATATTACATATTTGTAATTTTTATGATATATTACCTATATGTAATTTACAGTTTCCACGAGTTTATAAAATAAAATTATTGAAAAAATATATTCATTGTTTTATTTTATGTGTGTATTACTGGTTAATGGCCTTGGTTGCCAAAACCACATACATGAATTTAAAAAATGTGAATTTCGCTTTATTGGGACATCCGCTCAATTGGGACAAAATGCCCAAGTCACGATGTGTCCCAATTAAGCGGAATCGACTGTATTGATTACAATCACTTAATTAATGTTATTTAATTAAAGCTGATTATACTTACGTCCTGGATCATCACAAAGATGAAGATCTATCTTAGGAGAATAAAAGTGGTAAGAAGTTTCTATAACATCGTGACGAGCAAACAATTTCGCAAGTGGATCTTGAGATTTTGTTGACTTTGTTATATTCACAGACTTTTCTGATTGGTAGTACTGAGCCAAATACTCCGGTAATGTCTAGAAAGTCAATAATTACTTTAAAGTAACAGAAGTCAATAAAAATATAGTCATAATGAAACAAAAATATTTATTAAGGCAATAATACCTCTAATTTCCTCTGTGCTTTATCTCTGGTAATTTGAGCAGATGCTTTTCTAACAAGTGTGGAGAGAGAATCTGCGAATGCAAGGGCCGCTCCTAATTGCTTGTCAGTCAGCACCCACAAAGCTTCTTCTAAGATAAGGACTATTCGTGAACCGACCACAAAACAATCTGAAATGAATTAACCATAATATATCATTACCAATTTGAAAAAGATTCCTCTGTTTCCCAAGAGGAATGAATAAGGTGACATGAGAAGAACATTCAAGGCAAGAAGTACCTGAAATCCTCTTTTTTATAGTAATACGACAAAATGCTTGATTAGTTAAAAGTCTGAGAGGTGGCAGACCAACTCCTTCTTTAATTCCTTTGGCTTCAATTCTGGCAGATTGCCAAGAGACTTCCTGAAAAGTAGCTTATTAACTTACAAATCAATATTGCAATTTATTAATTATAATACAATCTCCACTAAAAAAATAATGTTTCATCAATAGTAACAATGAACTAGCTTCTAGATATATTTAATAACCGAATAGGCACAAATTAAAAGAGAAAAAGTTTTTAAACAAAATGTTCAATTTAACAGACACCATCCTGCTTCACCTCCATTCTCAGCATTGACAGCTTGACATGGAAATAAATTGTGAGTATAATATTAAACACAAGTAAAGACTTACTTTAAAAATAAGGAGTGTTTGTGATTGAGGATCTTTTAAACGTGTAAGTCTTAAATCACCTTTCTGCCACTGTGGAGTTCTAGACTCGACTGTTATTTTGGACATCTAAAATCAAAGACATATTCATTACACACCTATCTATTGAAAACATAACAAAATTATGAAATACATCATATGAGGTCTAAGTATCATCGGTGGTTTCATATTTATACTCATTTTAATATTTACATATATACATAGTCTGACAATTATATCGGAGAATTAGGAGAATCATAGAAAAAGAGAGCCGATTCATTGCCAGAAAGTCATTTTGAACCTGGGAAGCTTTTCATTTCTACGAGTCTAAGATGAATATAAAAATATTTATTCGGGCTAATTTAAAGAATCAATGGCTTAGTAAGATCATATCCACTTAGAGTCACACATTAACCCGAATTCTCCTAGTGTCCTCATATGAGGACGGAAACAATGTACATTAAAATTGACCATAACAACTAAACAATAAGCGTGAGCATGTCGAAACATGAACTATCCTACAAGCAAGACACTCCTCTTTATAAACATATCATTGTATCTTTGATTTTAGACGTGGGTGGATGTGTGCATCATTTCAAAATAACGGTATTTTGAAAATTCTCAAAAATGACGACCTCTTCCCGAAAGTTTATAAATATTTATTTTTTACGTTTCTAAATCTATAAAATATATATGTAGGTCAATTCATATATCATTAGCGGATTTAGTGGCACAAATAATGTTTATTTATGTATAACCAGTGATGATATAACCTTTTTTAACATTTACTGTCCTCATATGAGGACACTAGGAGAATCCGTGTAGTTTTCATAATATTTTTTTCCTATATTATTATTAATATTGTCTTCCACGTTTTACTTATTTTTGTATTTCAATCTCGTTTTAGACGTTTTAAGTTAGTAGAAATACTAGTTCAACTAGAAAACGGTGATGAATATGATCAAACTCCTTGAGATATATACATAGAACCTCCTGAAGTCAGCCAACTTACTAATGAAAATTCATACAAGGAAGATGGAGTGAATAATAATTGCCTGCCTGAAAACCAATTGTGAGCACCTGCATAGAAACAACAGCTTTTGAAACAAGATACAAATTATATTTTTGATTGTTATCAAAAAAAATAACAATAGAAGAAGCCATATCAAGGCCAAAATTAGAAAGATTGAGTCCACCTCAATAGATTATCAAATTTAGAGGAAAACCTTTGTATCCTAGCATCTTCTTCAAAATAAAAAAACCAGCGTTTTGAAAGTTTTACCGAATTTGAATTATTTGAGCTATTTTTGATGAGATTTCAAGTTCAGAGTATTGTATATCCAATATACGGGTAGACATAAATCTAAATAAGGATGAATGCTGGTCATTTCTTGCTATACTAATTATACCGGAATACAATGTAATTCCAGGGAAAGCTATATATTAGAGTAACGGTGAAGGTTTGTGCATAGTGTATGAAGCAACGAGAAGAGATAGTTTTGAAAATATTTTGAGATCTATTCGCTTATTATCAAATAATGTGCTTGATAAAAAAGACAAATTGTACAACCTGAGATCGCTTATTGTTCACATGTAAAATAAAATGCATGAAAATGTGCACTTCTAGCCAATCTATTTCACACGATAAAGCAATGGTTGAGTATTTTGGTAAGCATGTGAGAAAACAGATGATAAAAAATAAACCCATACGAATTATCTGATCAATTTTGATCCTTGAAGAAAAATCTTTCAAAGAGATTTAGAAATGGAGAAAAAATTTGGATAATGTTCTGAAAGAGAATTGCCCTACCATATACTTTGTAATAATTTATTTACATCATTTTTGCTAACCGAATCGAGTTAAACCTTCAAAATGTTCGTTATTTATGTTGGGGAAGATACCAGGACACAAAGCTTTCCCTCAAGACTTGGAAGTCTATTGAGGTGGAATCAATCTTTCTAAATTTGACCTTGATGTGGCTTCTTATATTGTATTGTTATCAAAAATATCTTTAGCATCTTGGTTCAAAAGCTGCCGTCTTTCCGCAGGGGCTCACAATTGGTTTTCAGACAGGCAATTATTATTCACTCCATCTTCCTTGTATGAATTTTCATCAGTAAGTTGGCTGACTTCAGGAGGTTCTATGTATATACCTCAAGGAGTTTGATCATATTCATCACCGTTTTTTAGTAGAACTAGTATTTCTCCCATACAACCATTTTGGTATCAGTTAGAGAACATTCACTACACTCGTTTTCCTACACCGGGATCAAATTGGTATCAGGGCGTACACTTTTTGTTAAACGGTTCTTAAAAATGGGGAAGGTTAGTCACAGCTACATTCCATAGCGCGCGCGCGCATTTCAACAGATATCGTGAACACGGAGAAATCCGAACGACAAACGAAAATAAAAGACGACATGTTTCGTTGTAGCTGCGTTCTATCTGTATGGTGCATCGTTGTTTTGTCGTAAAATTATTAATGGCGTTGATTGCAGAAGCGTTTTAATAAGTGTTAAAGTATTTCGGAGATCATCGTCATTTTGAGTGCGAGATGTTGATTGACTGTGCAGTTTATAAAAATATTCACGAGAAACAAGAACGCCATTTGAATTCTGAAGGTAGGAGGTATTGTTTAATAATTATAATATTTATGTAACTACAAAAAATAAAGAAATTGATACCACCAGCTAGCTGGCAAATGATATTGGTAAAATTAGGTTAAAATATTGACGAATCCATGCCAAATTTGTTGAAATAATCAGATAAATTGCATTTTTGAAATGGCTTGGCATTTAGTATCATTGTTCCAATATGGCCACACTCGTTTAATGGACCTTAAATGGTTGTCAAACTGTGCGGCAGTATCTGATATAATTATGTACGTAAATTAATTTTCTTTGAGTAATTTTTTTTTTTAATATTTGGTATTTTGATATATGGAATCTTGCAGACAAGACATGCACTGTGAAGGAAGTAGACACTTTTATCCAAAATAGTGTTATTAACCCAACAAAGGTTGAAAATAAAGGCGTAAGTATTATTCAGTACACGTATACCTATAAGAAATTGAAATTCTTGTGTTTTTTCTTGTGTGTACTACTTTATTTAATTTGTTATATGAATGATGATGTGCAAGAGGAATAAAACAAATAAATAAATAAAATTATTTGCAAAGAAAAAAGAGTTATTATAATGAATAATATTTTCTATTTATTTTCAGATTAAAACAAATCAGAAAATTGGGACAATAAGAAGATATGCAAATTGAAATGGAAATGACCAATTGATTTAATTAAAACCATTTTTTGAAGACACCGTTAGATCGTGAAGTGAAATATGACCAATTTTTACAATATCTTGCATCTAATTAGACCAGTCTACCTGCAGGAATTTGCAACAGAAATTACATAATTTATTTCAAAATCATTTTTGTTTATGTACATTAAATTGTTTTACATATGTATGTGTGTGTGTTTTTTTTAATATACTTTCCATTCCATACCGATGTTAGGGTAAGAGTAAAAAGATGGTAAATATTTAAAAAAAATATATACATAATTCACTATACTATACTATACTATACCCTCACGCCGTGTCCCAAGTGGGGTAGGCAGAGAGAACGGAACGCCAAACAGATCTATCTTTACACACTTCCTTCGCTTCCTCCACATTCATACAGTTCCTCATACACGCACGTCGGTTCCTCTTACTCAACACGCGGCCGTCCTTGAGAATTTGATCCACGTGATCAAGCCACGTGGTTCTCGGACGCCCGCGTTTCCTCACACCCTTTCTTTCAGATAAGTATATCCTCTTTGTCATTCTTTCCTCTTTCATTCGTTCCACATGACCAAACCATCTCAATTTATTTACACGCATTCTGTCCACAACAGTCTTCTTGCATCCGCTCATTCTTCTAATATCCTCATTCTTCACTCTATCACGCAGCGTTTTACCAACCATTCTTCTCAACGATCGCATCTCTACTGCATTTATTCCACTTTCGTCCTTCTTCAACCACGTCCATGTCTCGCTTGCATACGTAAGTGACGGTACCAGAATGGTATTATAATTCACATATTACATGGTACATAATTCACATTGTAGATAAAACAGGTATGAATATTATATAATTTTTATCACTCATAGAAATGAGTTAACACTTAACTCTGTCAAGATCGAACATTTTAATTTCATCTTGTTCATACCCCTTCTGTGCAATGTTGAGCAACACTGGTATTGTTTTGACAACTGTCAACTTATTATACGACCAAGACCTTGAGATAACTTTTTCTATAACTGCTATTTCTTTGGGTACACTAAGTGTACTAAACATCATTCAGTGGGAATTTGGGTACGACGCGTAGACATTATTTCTTTACATTGTGTTCTTAACATCACGCATTCTCAAGTTAGTTTAAGTGCGTCGATATTGAGTGTACATTTTGTCATATAACCTTACACTATAGCGTTTAGAACACGGCGGGTGAACATCGTATGTACAATATGTGTAAGGATTATTTTGTGGCTGATATTTTAGTCACGGCGACCGTATTTGGTTGTATGGGCTACTAACTTAAAACGTCTAAAACGAGATTGAAATACAAAAATAAGTATAACGTGGAAGACAATATTAATAATAATATAGGAAAAAATATTATGAAAATTACACGGATTCTCCTAGTGTCCTCATATGAGGACACCCCATATTTCACACACCAATAACACCACAGTCTCAAATCTTATCATATACTTAGAGTTAATACGTAATATCACATTTATTGGATAAGTATTTCTTATTCCCGGAGAATTCGGGTTAAATAGACAGTGCTATTGTATTTAAAGGGCTTGCACAATGCATTTATAGATTACTTGCACACAGGTATAGGTTGGTATGTGAGTAAAATGTTCAAAGATATAGTTCATCACAAACGCATATTATCTTACTTGTACAGTAGCAACAAAAACTGGGCTAGAAAACTGTATTCTTGCTGTATTAACAGTGATACTAATGCCATCTATGACTTTATGTATGAAACTATATTTGGAAGGAGGGAATGCCGGTGGAGTACTAGATGGAGTTTCTCCTCCTCTTGGTTCTGCACATGTCTCCACTAAAATTTGCACATCATCAAGATTCTAAAAAAAAAGAAAACACTCCGGTGTAACAAACCTTAATATTTGTCGGCACAATATGAATTGCATTTTAAATTTCCTATTCCACAAATGTTATAACAATGGCATTTACTCACTAATTCAATTGGCATCGTTTTTAATTTGGTCCAATGAACTCTGAATGTAGCTCGACCACATGTTGCAGAGGAAAGTTTCATCCATGGTGGTAACTCGAGAAGATCTGTTAAGACGGCTTCATCTAACTGCAGAGATGACAAAGTTCCTTGTCCTTTTAATGCACTTACATTTATTTGTTCAGGTGACAGGTTCTTGGTGAATCTACATGAATTACAAAACATAAATTGAATATAAAATTTTACAAGACATAAAATTAACATCAAATCTTAATTCTTAACATACAGTACAATGTACATATATCATTGAAATGATGTTTGCCTACAAGTAGTATTTCAGTCCTTCATGCATTTAAATTTCACTCAATTTATGATCAAATTTTACAAGGACCCAGAGAGGTACATCAATTGGAGTATTTATCTCTTAATTTAAAACAAAAAATCAACCGTTTCCTCATTCGAGTAAAACTATTCCATAATCTATAAGACCAAAATCACATATCTTGCTCATTGAAGTTTACGTGAATAATAGATTTATATTATATTATTATTATGTATGGAATGAGAAAGCATATAACTAGCAATGCAACAAAGAAAACATTTACTTATGTACCAAGTAATAAAAATTAAATATTGATACGTTTTATGAAAATTACAAGTTTATTTACTTAGAGCCTAATAAATGTACTTTTGTAATGTGACAGCAGAATTATCAGAATTAAGATAGTTTATTGTTTGAATAAATATATGGGAATCAAAGTCTAATAAAACTGAAAAAAGAGAAAAATTCTTGTATTAACGAAAATGCATACAAAATATCTAAAATATGTTGCGATTTATGATTAATGGAATTTTCAAAGAAATTTGACATATGTACATCAATCTGAGGTTTAACATTTACGATGAAAGAGTAACACACTCTTATCTGAGCTGAGTACACAGTTACCGGAGGAAAATTTAGTAACACTACCGTCTTTATCCATATTTTATTGTAAAGAAACCCTCAAGACATTTTGATAATTTTATTTTAAGGTAAATAATAAACAATACCAACCTGGAAAGATGTTTTAACAACTGGTTTTTAATAATAGTCACCATTTTAAAAAAAGTTCACCCAAAATATATTCTATCAATTTTTAATTACACTCACAATTATTTACAAAAAAATAACATAAAATCATTTTTATCTGACACATATCTTCCCAAATTGTTCCTAATCAAACGCTGTCAAATTATTAAGTGTCACTTTGCACTTTGCTTTCACTCAGTGTTACCAGGTTTTGTTAATTAGATTTGATTAGATTTAATTTTTCAAAAAAAATATTATACCTACGGTTATGTAATTAAACGATAATAATAATAATAAACTTTATTGCACAATAAGAAACATAGTTACATAATATTACCAAGTTATAAAACAATGTGATACAAAAAAATGATACTGTGCAATGGGCGAGTTTATCGCAGAGAAGCGATATCTTCCAACTAACCCAAATCGTAATTATAAATTATTTATGATAGAATGCATAATTTAATTCATGCATTATCTAAAATAAATTTCCTTTAAAAAAAATTTTTTTTTTCATTTTCACGAATACAAAAATCTAATTTAGCATTCAAATTATTTCACTTTGGATGGTCATCTAGAGCAGTGTTCCGCAAACTTTTTATGTTCAAGGTACACCTATCAAACAAGAAATTTTAGAGGTACCAACACCAAAGAAAAAAGCATTATTTATTTAATGTTTATTTATAACTTAAATCAATACACCTAATATGAAAATATGTGTAGTGAGAAATGTGAGCCTGTTTAACTCAGCACAGGCGAGCCTCGCGCAACACAGCGCCTCGCTCTTATAGACCATTAAAGGCCACGTGGTCTTGTCTATGGATTTGCTTTTGCGTGGGGGGCAAACAATCAAATTGCGCAAATCATACTTGTAGGATGTTATGCCATAAGAGAAAAAAAAGAAAGTCAGACAACAAAATTATAACAAAATCGACACTGACAGTTTTTTTTTATTATTAGGTATCTATTCTTTAGGCGTCCCACCTAATATTACACCGTAAACGTGTTGTGTTGGGATGCCTGATGCCCCTCACGGATTTTTCTGTGACGTCATCCTTTAATGGTCTATAGCTCTCAGCTATTTTTAGGTGTATTATCTTCACAAAACCTTGTTTTTTCCGCGGTACATCAACTGAGGATCACGGTACACCAATGTGCCGCGGCACACGCTTTGCGGAACACTGATCTAGAGTACCAGGATCAAACTTCATCGAAAGTAAATACGTCTGTTCATCTTATACTTTCACTGCTATGTCAACACTCACGGTCATGTTGTGTAATGTAGTTTGACGTATATATTATAATCAGTTACAATTCATTGGATTGGTCTGCAACGAGTTTGGACTTTCTTCTCCATTCCTCCCTATTTTCAGCCAGTCTCTTCAGCTCTACGTATGAGCCACAGTACAGGTTCATGTCCCTCTTCAGTTGATCCATATAAGCGTCTCTCGGTCGGCCTCTGCCTTCGGTCCTACCCTTTCTGGGTGCCTGATGTTGTGGCCAATCCAGTTAGCTCGTTGTTGGCTGATTCTTTTGAGGAGTTGCCTTTTTTCGCCTACCCTAGTTAACACTTCTTCGTTTTTGACATGTTCCGACCAATGAATCTTCAGCATGCGTCCATAGCACCACATCCCAAAGGCCGCTAACTGTCCGCTTTCACTCTTGCTGATGGTCCACGTCTCGCAATCATATAGCAAAATGCTCTTTATAAAGGTTTTAGTAAGATTCAAAATGTTCCATACAAAGGCTTTAGTAAGATTCTTTCTTAGTAAGTTTGATGTATTTTCGTAAAAAAATTATTACATGAATAAGTAGGTAAATGAAAAACAACAGTTAATAAAAATTAAAACAAATTAAGGTAAGTTAGTAATAAGGAGAGGTGACTTTAAAAAAAAAAAATTTTACAATAGTTTTTTACTTAAGAAATGATCATTATTATTATTATGATAATGAAATGATTGTCAATAAAATAATAATTATAATCACTGAAAGTGAAAAAGTGTGAATACCTCTTTAGATCAACCGTAACATCGTATTCTTACTTCTTAGGGTAGTACCAGAGTACATCTTGATAAATCTACAGGTAAAACGACGGATACCAGGCATTTCCCGTTCAGTATACCGAAAGGAATAAAATAATAACGGATATATATCTGATTGACATCACTAGTATTATTCAGTATGAACATAGCTGCAAAGACTGATCAGTTGACAGGCAACTTTATATTATGTGTTTTTATTTGGCAAGTGGTAGGTACGAGAACGAAAATCCGGTGAGGAAAATACGGAACTGTGAAGAAATAGTCGACGCGAAAACCTTGATCTGTAGATTATTTTAGCTGTGATATAAATTTTTTACTAGTTTTACTCTCAAATTATGTATATAAATTGTAAAGTGCTAAATTCTCATGTGCCAAGAAATTATTGTTGAGAGTTGAATATTTTTTACAATGCGTATTAAAGGTGTCTTATATGTGTGTATCTTGGCGCTCACGGTTTGTAAGTGTGATGTGACAGAAGTGAATAAAGTGGATAAAAGTGCTAAAGAATATCCTACGGGGAAAAGAGAACAAATTCTGATAGCCCCAGAATCCAGTAAAGTAGATGAAATCGTCAAAGACGGACATGCAGTAAGAAAAGCACAATGGCAGGTGACCCCAGCCATAGCCTCCCATAGGACAAATACGTATTCTCTGATGAGCGATGCTGTGTCTCATGCGGCATCCCATGACCCTAGTAAGTATTTTAGAATGTCATTTATCTCCCAATAAATACATTATTTTGAAAGGACGTACTATTGGCTTCAAAGGAGACTTTTGACTGGGGAAAAAGTTCTTGATTCCTAGGATATTGTAATGTATGGGTTGCCAAACAAATTAAAATTATTGGTGGGAAGTTAAAGATGTATATATCTCACATTTTATCAATGTTGGATAGAGCATCCAAATCTGGAGCTAAGTTCAGAACAATTTGTAAAATTCTCTTATTTTATAGATAGAATTAGCTAAAACGAGAACTTAGACTGACCAGCCTGCTTAGTTCTCACTTAATTTACACAGCACAATCTTATTCAGTTCATCATTTACGACCCATGTAATTAGAATGTGGGATAATTGCCTTGCAATGTCAAAAACTCCCCTATCTTCTTCTTCTTCTTTCTGTGCCGTGTCAGTTCCCCCCGATGTTGGCGATCACTCCGGCGGAAACCTCCCTGTCCTGTGCTGCTCTGAACAGGTCATCCACTGTCCTCATTCCGGTCCATTCTCTAATATTGCGTATTATCAATTGGGACATTTCATTTCAAATCACCAAGAAAAAATGCAAAAAGTAACCCATCACTTCCGATTTTTATAATTTTTTATTTACAAGTTGCTATGACCAAGTTATGAAACCATGCCAATTTTTTTTGGTCTAGGTCAAATACTTTCCAAGTTATCGGGGTTCAAAGTTTGCCAGCGAGGTCCGTTTTTGTCAACATCGACGTTGTGCCGCTGAAGAGAAAAAAAATCATAACTCAGTTAATCTTTAATATTTTCTTGTGATATTTTTACCATCTATTCTGTGATATGTAGTGATGATATAAAAAATATTTTGATGTGGTATGTTGTTTTAAAAAATTTAAATAAATATTATTCGCAAATTTTGAGGTTAGAAAACATGACTTTTTCAAAGTTAAATATGAAGAAGAGGCAGTATGTTTACCAAATCGTTTTTTCTTTATAAGTGTACCTTAAAGATCAATCTAACAGGTTATGAAAGAAAATTTGTGGTTTTTTGCTTGCCTGAGCCACAGTTTGCCTGTTTTACACCCTCACTTTTCAGTACAATACACATCATCGGAAATAGTGTAATTGGACTCGTAAATCTATTTATGTCTACATAAAAAGCTACACTCGTTACATTTATTGGATGTACACCATAACATAACTTTTTACAAATGATAAAACTTACAGACGTCCTTTCTGCGCCAATTATTGAGATATTTTCAGACATTTCAGATTCAAAACACGAAACTTGATTTACAATCAACAGAAACCTAAATTCTTGTTTTAACACACTGCCTGACACCTATATATTAAACAATTACTTATGTTGTGAAGATAGAGTAGATCGGCAGCCATTTTTGAACCATGGACTTTCCACTCGAAGACCGAAATCTTTCCATCAGGGAATCAGAATGGGTTGCCGATTCATTGAAGTGTGATGGATAAATATTACTGCAATTGAGTTTTATAACTATGTGACTTCTACAAAACACTTAAAAGTATTAAAAAAATATATGTCCTTATGATGTACAGTACGAATGTATTGTATATGAAATGTCGAAACTGTGTTAGACAGTGAATCTTGTGCTGTGCCTTAATCAAATGTATTTGAGACATGATGCATACGAGATTCAACTTTTTTAAGCTTTGAAATATTACCTTATTTTTTAGAACATGTATGGGCAATTGGCACGGGTCGAGCTAGTCCCAAATTAAGGTATGAATCTTGTATTATGGATACTACTAACTAAATGGTACTAAGCAATCAAGAAATAAATTTTCTTTAATAAAAGAAATTATAAATAGAATTAAAAGTGTTAAGGCTTATTGGAAAATATTTGCTTGTGGATAAACATGTCCCAACAAATAAGTAGGTAACTTGGAAAGTATTTGACCTAGATCAGGGATGCACAAACCGCGGCCCGCCAGCGAATTATACAATATAAAAAAAATTGTCAATACCAGTAATAATCGGATATTCGGTAAAAGTACCGGATACTCAATAATTGGTAACCGGATGGTAAAAATATCACAAGAAAATATTAAAGATTAACTGAGTTATGATTTTTTTTTTTTTCTCTTCAGCGGCACAACGTCGATGTTGACAAAAACAGACCTCGCCGGTAAACTTTGAACCCCGATAACTTGGAAAGTATTTGAACGAGACCAAAAAAAATTTGGCATGGTTTCATAACTTGGTCATAGCAACTTGTAAATAAAAAATCATAAAAATTGGAAGTGATGGGTTACCTAGGCTTGGTGAAATGACGTGAAATACCCCAAATAGGAATTTCATAAAATTCATAATCAAACATTTTTCATTGTATTGAATTAATCTCTGAATGGACGTAACAATAAATACTGAAACTGAATATGTAAGGATAAAAACTCTTGAATCATGTTAGTTTAATACACACATTTTTGACGTATTGGGTTATTTTCATAATGGAAGACATTATGAAACCGGGAGAGTTCGTGACGTCGCCTTTGTGATCGGTCGTGTACACAGCTTGCTTTTTGTAACAATTCAGTTTAATTTGTGATTAAATCAAAAACATTTTTATTTTTATTTCTACAAAAACCGGGGTTGTTCAATCTCGAAGTGATTTTTTTTTCGTATTAATTTTTTTTTTCCTCTTGTTTCGTTATTCTTTCGGGTTTTTTTTTTACGGCTTCCATAACAACGCTGTGTCGTAGGTACCTCCATGATGGAGATCATGGAGGTGCCCGTTGACCCACCTGATGGACGGAAACGTCCTAGATCCCCAGACCTATTTCCTAACGAAAAAAAACCTACTAAAATCCCATCCCTTCCTCAAAACTCTTCAATACCTGATGCTCCTCTTGTTTTTTACAAATCAAACGCCCTTGGACCATACACTGTGATGGTCCAAAATACTGATACAACAAAACAACTGCATCCGCTGGATTTTGGAAGGAAATTGAATAACTCAAAAATACCCAACGTAATATCAGGTGGTATTAAGGCTGAGGGTAAGTACAAAATATCTATATCATTTAAAACGCCTGAGGCGGCAAACTCTTTCACCAGCCATGATTTTATTTGTAAAAACAACCTAAAAGCATACATCCCATCCTACAGGGTATCCAAAATGGGAGTGATCAGAGGAGTCACTCTGGATATTTCCATGGAAGAGATCCTAGAGTATTCTGAAGTTCCCGAAGAGTTGGGAAAAATTATTAAAGCCCGACGCTTAAACAGAAAAGTAAATACACCGGAGGGCGCAACATGGAAACCTTCGCAAACAATTGTTTTGACTTTTCAGGGACAGATATTGCCAGAGTACGTGTACCTATTTCACAACGCCTTTCGCGTTGAGCAATACGTTTACCCTACGGTACTATGTTATAACTGTAGTCGTTATGGACACACAAGGGTCCAGTGCCAATCCCAACCAAGATGTTTCAAATGCGGTGAATCCCACTTTGGAGGTGAATGTAATGCTATAACTCTCCAATGTGTAAACTGTAAAGGTCAGCATTCTGCATCAGATCTATCGTGCCCAGAACTGAAGAGACAGCGCGAGGTGAAACAAACCATGGCCAATAAAAACATTTCATATAGGGAGGCTCTTCAAGCCCACCCTCCGACTATCTCCACGTACTCAGAAAAAGTGAATTCGTATCCTCGTCCAATGAATGTCATCAAAACAATGAATCCTAAAACACCAATTCGACAACCGGCTAACCCTTCTACCACTCGTCCTTTTAATAACAGTGAGTACGAAAATTGCCTCTCCTATAAAAATGGTCAAGCTTCTAATCCCAAAAATGGGTGTGCTATATTAAATAATGAAAATCGTGAAAATTCCAATAAAGACTTTGATAATTTACGTCGTGCTTTCATAGAAAAAATCTCCTTTTGTCTTTTAGAACTTATATCTGATACAAATAATGACTTTCGATCCATCGCTGCTAAACTAACCCAAATCTCAAGTCGATTTACCGATCCTCAATTTTCGGATTTCATTGGAAATGGCGAACAAAACACTAATTAAATCTGTAAATTTAACATTTCTTCAATGGAATGCCAGGTCGGCAGTGAGCAATAGAGATGACATACTTTATTTGCTCAAGTCCCAGAATATCGATATTGCAGCCATCTCTGAAACTTGGTATTCCTCTGATTCTTTTGCTTCATTCCCTGGATATTCTATTATTAGAGAAGATCGTAGTGATGGATATGGCGGTACAGCTCTTTTAATTAAAAAAAATCTCCCTTATGATACAGTTCTACTTCCCAGTAACGATAATGTACAAATTGTAGCAGCAAAAGTACTCGATATATCTGTAGTGTCTGTATATATACCTCCCAGAAAGGTTATGGGAGTAGCCTTTTGGAACGATATTATATCGAAATTATCAAAATCTTTTTTAATTTTGGGGGATTTCAATGCATGGTCACCTAGTTGGGGATGCATTATTTCAAATGCAGCGGGAAGAGAAATATTGGACGTAGTAGATGCCCATAACCTATGTATTCTTAACTCTGGAGAACCGACACGTATATCTCTTCCTAACCAAAATCAAAATGCTGTAGACTTGACAATCTGTACTCCAGACATTGGATCCATGGCCGTGTGGTCAGTCATAGAGGATGCGTTTTCTAGCGACCACTTCCCAATAAAAATATCAATCATTAATAATGTTAGGACATATAGTGAGAGAAAAAGAGAGGGTAAGTACCGGGTTAAAGGGGCAAATTGGAAATCGTTCCAATGTTCAATAGTTCAGAGTGTTAACTCCCAGCCATTCGAGAATGCATTCGGACAGGTAAATATGGTTGCGGAAGAAATAAAAAAATTGGTGTATCGAGCAGCAAACTCGACAATACCTAAAACTTTCCCAAAATCACATTATAAATATTCTCCACCCTGGTGGGATGATGAATGCCGTGACATGGTCAAAAAAAGATCACAAGCAATAAAATCTTATAAAAAAAATATGTCACAAGAAAACTTCCTAGAAGTGCGCAAGATACAAGCCTTAACCAAAAAACTACTGAGGCGTAAAAAACGTCAAGGGTGGCAGAAATTCTGTTCTGATCTCTCCCCTGAAACTCCTTCGGGCGAAGTTTGGGATTCAATCCGTAAATTTAGAGGAGTATATTCCCCAAAGTTAAATAATTCCAAATGTATCGCATGGGTTGAAGGATTTGTGGAAAACATAGCACCAGTATACGTTCCTCATTCTCTTGAGATCCAAAAAACTGCTACTATGAATGATCGGCACTCGGACTGTTTTCTCTCGGCTGACTTTTCGGGTGAGCAACTTTCCTCGGCAATTAATTCTGTCGGGGACTCCTCTCCGGGACACGATCGGATCCCATATGCTTTTTTCCGAAATTTCCCTAAAGCCCTTCTTCAGATGATTCTAAGGTTGTATAACCTAATTCTAGGAACTGGTGAAGTCCCAGACTCCTGGAAACTCCAGATTGTAATCCCTATCCATAAACCAGGTAAAGATATATCCCTAGGGAAATCATATAGACCGATTGCCATGTCCAGTTGCTTCCTTAAAATCTTGGAATTAATGTTAAAGTGTAGGGTGGAATGGTTTCTTGAAAATAATGTACTTTTTCCATCTGGCCAAATAGGCTTTCGAAAGGGTAAGGGTTGCATTGACAACCTAGGGATTTTAATTACCGACTTACAAATTGCGAAATCGAATAAACTTGAAACGGTGGCCGCATTCTTGGATATAAGTAGTGCGTACGATAATGTCTTACTCCCTCTGTTGTATGATAAGATGTCTGCCTTGGGTATCCCAGATGTACTTTGCCGTCTTATATTCAACATCATGTGTGAAAGAACTGTACTCATAGAAACACCCTGTCGAGATATAATGAGGCGAGTCTACAAGGGTCTCCCACAGGGGTCTGTCTTGAGCCCAATTCTCTTTAATATTTACACTATGGATTTACACTCTGTGATAGATACTGATTGTTCCATGTTACAATATGCCGATGATTTTGTGGTGTACTGTTCTCAGAAGTCTCATTCTAAGGCATCTAATACACTACAAGGGTCCTTAACTAAAATGAATAGTTGGTTTCATTTGCACGGATTTGACATCGCCCCATCTAAGAGTAGAATAATATGTTTTTCAAACAGGCATGCCACTCCTGATATTGCGGTTAGTATAGGCGATCAAACAATTCCAGTAACTGAGTCAATAGTATTTTTGGGAATGACACTCCACAGAAAGTTGTCATGGAATCTACATATAGAGGGCATCAAAGCAAAATGTGAAAAAAATATTAACATACTTAGAGCGGTTTCACGTGTCTGGTGGGGATCTCATCCCGCCTCAATGAGAATGTTGTACATAGCGCTTATTCGAAGTGTTCTCGATTATGGTTGCTTTCTGTTAGAACCCCTGCCTAATTTTCTTAAAATAAAACTTGACAGAATTCAATCTCAATGCATGAGACTTATATTGGGTGCGATGAGATCTTCACCCATAAATGCCCTCCAAGTGGAGAGTGCCGAGATGCCACTTTTTCTTCGACGTAAATATCTAGCATTGAAATTTCTCATTAAAAAAATTAATCAGAGCAACCACCCCATTTTTTACAAATTACAATTATTGAGAGATAGGTGCTTAGTAGATCGCTCTTGGAGAACAAAAATTTACCCACTATTGGTCTCATCCTGGGAATATTTAATCAATAAATTTTCAGATTCATTATCTCCAAACCTTCCCATATTTTCGATCCCTTTTGCTGCAGTTGTCCATTTTCCAAACATTATCCAGTCAATTGGTATTGATAAATCAATTTCTAACTTAATGCCACACGCAGTAAACAAATTATTTGCGCAAAAAGTCCAAGAGAGATGGCCCTCAGCTATGTTGGCATTTACTGATGGCTCGAAAACTCCTAATGGGGATACTGGCGCAGCTTTCTGCATCCCATCATTGAATCTGGAAAGGAGTTTCCAACTTCATCCATTATCCTCGGTTTTCACCGCTGAGTGTGTAGCACTCCGAGAGGCCCTGGTATACATCGTCTCCAATAAAATTACTCCTACTGTAATATTTTCAGATTCTAAAAGCC
This sequence comes from Athripsodes cinereus, assembly GCA_947579605.1. Taxonomy (NCBI): domain Eukaryota; kingdom Metazoa; phylum Arthropoda; class Insecta; order Trichoptera; family Leptoceridae; genus Athripsodes; species Athripsodes cinereus. The sequence goes on from OX388309.1 coordinate 17,076,841, forward strand.
TCATGGACAAACTAACATCTCCTGTTAAAAATTCGATAAACGATAACTTGGTTTGCGACATCAGAAAACTACTGCATATTGCGTCATTGAGAAATACTGAAATTACATTGGTATGGATACCATCCCATGTAGGTATATATGGCAATGAGTTAGCTGATAACTTGGCCAAAAAGGGCTGCTCATGTGGTATTGTTCCCGGTTGCTTCGTCTTACCAATGGGGGATATCCTCAATACGATAAAACCGTTGGTGATGAATGAATGGAAGGAGAGTTATATAAGTACCACCACGGGATCCCACTATAAATCTATCCAAACTGATATTCAAACCATCCCGTGGTTCTGCATCACAAAAATGTCAAAAGTCAAAACCTCTCTCCTTTGTAGACTGAGAATTGGACACTGCACGGTTGCATCTCATTTGTCTAGAATTCACGTAGTGGAATCTCCACTGTGTGGGTGTGAACAGCAGGATGAGACAATAGACCATGTAATTTTTAACTGCCCCCTACTACCAAGTGAGGATCTTATTAGGGACTTAAGGAGACTACGGGTGCCTTTTCCTACAAGTGTGGTGTGTCTCCTATCAATGAATGATTATAAGATAAACAATTGTATACTAAACCATTTAATAAAACATGATAAAATGTTGTAAGTGGATTATTTTATATATTCCAATCATCAGAAATTAAAATTAATTTAAAATTAATTAACCGAATCATTTTTAATAAATTATTGGTTGTATTATATTGAACCACCCTACTTGTATTATAATAGTGGATCGGTACTTACCTAATTATGTTGTTTTGTATTTCGTTCATTGTTAGATAACGATAATTTTGCAACAATATTCCCTCGCTCTGTGCGTGGGGAGAGGGTAGTGTAACTATTTTGCTTCTTTCGTAGTATGTGTACGATGATGTATTTGATGTTTGTATAATATTAGTACCAAACCATGTAATATATAGCTGATAGAAAACAAGTTCTCATTTTGTATTGAAATATTTTTGATGTGGATTGATACACACCGTTTTGATAATGGCAGCATCACTCAACTATTGGGTGCAACGCCAGAAAAAGAGAGAGAGAGAGAGAGACATTATGAAACCATAATAATTATACCATAGAATAAGAATAGTACTACGTACAAAAATGTATGTCTACGTCAAATCCGTTAACAATGTTAGAATAGAATATAATTTTATTCTATAAAATATTATAAAGTAAACTAGATGTTCTTACTCGGCGTCACCAGGGTGAATTTCATGACTGTCTCCAATGGTTTAAGGCGAAAACACACTATTAACACGCCACGTGACCCGACGAAATGTGATGCGTGTTGAGTGGAATCAAATTGTATTGTTTTCTTTGACCAGAATCACACTACGAACATCCGACGCGACGTCATGTGCATAGTAAACTTCGGGTGTCGACACGTCGCGTGTTAATAATGTGTTCAAGTTTTAGTTGTGAAAAAAAAATCATTGCTCTTGACGGATACAAAATAACTCAAAAATTTTCCTATAAAAACATTAAGGCTGCTTGTAGAATACTTAAAAAGAACGTGGTAGGTATACCATATTAAAAAAAATCGGGCACTACTACCTAACATATAGAGATCCAGATATCTGTTTCTTCGATCGTTCATATCTCTTACAGAAATCACCAAAGTTTTCTTTTTTTGTAAATTTTTTAAAGTGGTCCCTTTGGTCTGCTCATCAATTTCATCATAAAAATTAATATGATGGCTATTTCTTTTGACAAATATCACAAAAGGTCGACTGAAATCAGCTTGTCAATTCTTTCGTTACCATTTAATGTTTTTAAAAAACACAAGTCTTGATTTGGCGCTTTCACCACCAAACAGCATTCAAGCAAGGACTTTACATGAACTACCACAATAAATAAACAAACATATAGTAAAGTTTCTTTGTCCTTAGCGCCCATTTTAAACTGAGACTGCAATAAACATATTTTTGAAGAGTAAATAGCTCTTGCCATCCATCGTGCTTGATGCATTGCACCAGTAGATCTGATTTTTAAATTATGTGGATGCCAGAGGCTCTCTCAGGCGTTACAAAGCTGTGTAAAGCAGCAGGTGCCAACAAGGTCTCTGAAACCATACGCTTTAATCTCTTTTTCTCTTCTGCTAGTTTTTTCAGCCTCGCTTTTTTCAATTTCAGCCATTTTTTTTTCTACACCCGCTAAGCATCCTGTACGTCCTGGTTCTCTTTGCTTTTACAATAATTTATTATCTTCTTTGATTTTTAGTCTTTTAAGAGCATCGGCGAATACAATATCGCGTAAATTATCCAATTCAAGTGGAAATTCTCCTCACGGTGCCTATGAAAATCCTGAATCTTGTTGCTATTTTTTGGCAGCTCTTTCCAGACCTAATAAAAATCCCCTGACCTCTTAACACGATTATTAACAGCTCTATTAGGTATTCTAGCCTTTTTCCAGAATGTAATGCACACGCGAATGACTAGATTTTTACTTTCACTAACATTCAACTTAATATTGCGTATGTCGAAAGACGGAACTGCGAAAACTTGACGATTGGACTGTAATTTTGCACCTGTCATCTATTTATTTATCTTCACCAACCAAGAAAATACTTTTTATATTACTCCTTAGTTCTACTGACATCTTTGAAACATAAAAAATCCGCGATAATTACCAAAAAAGCCGAGACTGAGTGACAGTAACAACGGGCACTCACCGCCCCTGTGAGTTTTTGTATGAAACTTGTATGAAGATGTTTCCGTGCAAGTCGGCACGGGTTGCACTGTTCCGAATAAGATAAAAATTGGTTTTTGAGTGTTTTAGGACCAAATGAACAAAATAATAGCCTATGCGTTGTAAAATTAAAACTTTGAAAAATAAGGGACACCCTAGTGTACCTACATACTTATTTTTTTATATATCGTCGTTGCATATTCAAAAAGAGACATGTGCGCACATTTTTATTTAGGCATACTCTTTTAAAATTGTTCATTAAGGCATTAAATTTGTAGTTTGAACTTTTTATTGGCATGTGATATTATTCTTTAAGTATTGAATTTTAATATTTGATACTAAGAATCACTTTATAAAATGTTTATGATGTCATTATGAGTAGTTTATTCTGGAAATGTCAAAACATTTATGAATTCACATGTTCCTTTTTGAATATGCAACGACGATATAAATGTGGGCATGTGAGGTGTTAAGCTTCAAGTTTTTTCACTAGAAAGACGTTTTTAACACTTTTTTCATTGTAGGTACCTTCCTATTATTTTTAACTTAAATATGGGCATGTGGGGTGTTAAACTTTAAGATTCTTGTTTGGAAGATATTTTTAGTACTTTTTTTCATGTAGGTACCAGGGTACCTACCATTTTTTTACTTAAATATGGGCAATTGGAGTGTCAAATCCGTTTATTTAAACCCGAGCGATGCCGAGTTACAAAAGCTAGTATTCAATAAAGCAATAGGGGATTAATTTATGTCTTTATATTTTCAGAAGGGATGCAGTCATATTTTTCATTGTCAAATTATAAAATTCCATAGATTGACCATGGCAGTCCCCTATTATTACCAGTATGTTAAAAATATGTATTTTTCAATTTTCAATTTCAATTTCAATTTATTTATTTCTAAAAAATTAACATTGTAAAAATATAACACATTCATAAATAACACTGTTGACTTCTAATTTAAAGACCCCAGACAGCAATTATATGCTGGTATAAGGGGTTTAAAACAATCACAGATATTCACCAATATATATAAAATGTATACCACTATATCTCTAGCACTTCACAAATTTCTTTTCTCCAGAACACTTTTCTTAAGTTTTTTTTTGAACGAAATTAAATTATTAACTTCTTTTAAATCCTTTGGCAAAGCATTGTAACTCAATACCGCCTTATAGTAAAAGCTATTTCTCTCTATATTTGTTCTTGGGTTTGCATTTCTTATGTCGTCTCTACTCCTTGTACATCTCTCGTGCACATCTCTATTCAGCACCATCGGTATGTTGGTTTTAATGAGTCCTTTTTTGACTTTAAATATTGTTTTGGCTCTTTCAATGTGTTCAAGTTCAGTGAGATTGAACATTTGTGTAATATTGTAAACATCTTTGGTTCTCGTATATTTATTCAAATTAAAGATTATTTTTAAAGCTTTGTTCATTATCCTTTGAACTACAGAGTGTAACTGCATACTGCATTGTGTCCAGACCAACATCCCATACATGATGTGAGGGAGTATAAACGAATTGTATATTAATCTTTTTGTTTTGTCATCAAACAAGTCAGCTCTTCTCAATATTCCAATCATTGGAGCCAATTTTTTGAGTAACGATTGAATGTGATTATTCCATGCCAATTTTTCATCCATCTCCAGTCCCAAATATTTGACACATTTACTCTGTGTTATTTGTTCATTATTAATAGTTATTTTGAGATTAATCGGTACTTTGTTTTTTTGTTTTATTATCATATATTGAGTCTTGTCAACATTAATGGTTAGTGAGTTATTTGTGAGCCAGGACCAAAATACTTTTAAATCTCCATTAATGATATTCTGTAAGTTGCTTTCATCATCACAGCTATATACTATCAATGTATCATCAGCGTATACATAATATTTACCCCTCAATCCTGCAAACTGGAGGTCATCTATATATAATAAGTAGAAAAGAGGTCCCAAAATGGAACCCTGTGGAACCCCGATGTTGACAAAGTTTTCTCCACTTAGTTCATTATGGTTTTTTGTCATGGTAATTCTCTTTTTCAAATAAGACTCTATCAACTTCAACGCCACTCCTCTAAATCCCATTTTACTCAAGGAGTATAGCAAAGTCCCATGATCCACCGTGTCAAACGCCTTTGACAAATCAATGAATACGGGAACCACGTATTTTCCAGTATCAAGTTCTTTATTAATGTAATATATTGCATCCATTAGAGCAGCCGATGTATTGCTATTTTTTTGAAAACCATACTGATGAGGATCAAAACCAGTATTTCTTTGTATATAGTGTATAAATCGCTTGTAAAGTAATTTCTCAAAAATTTTACTAAATGTGCTAAGTATACTTATCGGTCTGTAATTTCCTGGATTCACTCGTTCACCAGCTTTAAAGACAGGAATCACTTTGGCAATCTTCAACGGTTCAGGAAAGGTACCATTTGTGATGTGATCATTCATAAGCACCGTGAGAGGTTCAGCTAGAATATTCTGCAAAATTTTTACATCCCTCGCAGATATGTCATCATAGCCCGGTGCAGCTTTGTCCTTAAGTTCTTTAATGATATCAAGGACTTCCCCTTTGTTAGTTGGGTTTATGAAGATACTATCTTTTGGAGTTTTTAGTCTTTTATTTTTCGGATGTTCACTCAATTTTTTTGGTAATCTGTCAGCAAGCTCAGAGCCAATTTTACAGAAGTAATGGTTTAGCTCGTTAGCAATATCTCGAGCATTTGTAATCGTTCCATTAGCTGTTTTTAGCTCATCAATTTTTTCTGACTTACTACATTTTGAGTTGCCAAATGTTTCATTGACTATTTTCCAAAATATTTTTCTATCTCCATTTGCACGTTCTATTCGTACTGCAATGTGATTTCTTTTGGCCTTTCTGATTTCATTCGACGTTTTATTTTTCTGTTCTTTATACAGTGATTTAATATCATGCGATGCATCAGGCAGCTTCTGAAGTCTGAACAATTTATTTCTTCGTGAAATCATCCTTAATAAATGCGGAGTTATCCATTCGTTATTTGCTCTTACGCGACAACTTTTAGTGGTTGTGGATAATAACTTGGATTCAACAATGATTTCAATCAATCTTTCATAACTTGTATATCCTTCATTTAGCACTTTCTCTCTGACAAGTTCTTTGAAATATTCACAATTCAATTCCTTTTTCTCAATAATTTTCATTTTCTCTTTTGTTCTCTTTATGTTGGCGATAACATTGATTATCTTGTGGTCCAGACCTGGCCAATCATGCAAATGTAAGGTGAAAGGTAGTTTAGTATTATCCACTACATGGTCTATTAGTGTACATGTATTATCCGTTACTCTAGTTGCATGTGTTACATCAATTTTGTTAATTATGTTATAATTATTAGACTCTATTGCACATCTGTACGTACAAGTATTAACATCACCTTCATTCAACAAATCAATGTTAGCATCACCAATTAAAATCATTTTTTTATTACTCGTCAATATTTCTTCAATGTCATCTATGAATTCCTTAACTGGATCATACGTTGGCGATCTATAGAATGCACATATCCTTATTTTGTATCTCTCAAGAATAACATCAATAATAGTGATGTTGTACTTATCAGATTTATGTATGAGTTTGTAAACTAGATTGTTTTTAACATATACAGCTGTACCACCACCTCTCGATACACCATCTCTACAATTGAACACTGCAGTATATCCATCAATATCAAAAAAATTACATTCATTTGTGTATAGCCATGTTTCAGAGAAGATCAAAATGTCAACACCAGAATACTCCTTAATCATTATATCTATTTCTTGTACTTTGTTTCTCATACTACGCAAGTTAGCATAGAGAATATTCAACTTATGGCTCTGAGCAACCCATGCTCCGTTTTTAACAGAAATTTGGGTAGTCAACTTGAGTCCTGGCACGTTTATCCATCCATAATCTCGTGGGGCAATCCTTAGCAAAGGTCGTGTGATCATGGCTTACATTTCTAGATCTACAATTTACACAAACAGTCTCTTTTTCCATACACTCCTTATATGAATGTTCACCCGCACATCGAGAACAGCATATTTTATTGACGCAGTTCTTGGCCAAGTGGCCAAATTGTTGGCAGTTGAAACACTGAATCAGTGGACTCTCATCCACCACCTCAAGTCGCTGATATTTTATACTTATTTTATTCATCATTAGAATTTCTTGATAAAGCTTGGGAGGGCAAATACATATCAAGTCACACAGAAGTGAATTTCGATGTTTTCTTCTAAACTGTATTTTTACTTTATGGTCTATCTGTCTCAGAGACTTGTTTTGTGCTTTTAAACAGTCATTTAGTTCATCTTCTGTTATACTTCGTAAAATCCCTTTTATTGCTACCATGGGTTGTTTCTTCTTGCCATCTCGTACTGTGATAGAATCCTCTGCTGCATTCACCATTTTTTCTTTAATTATATCTCTGTCTTCCTGAGTGGGACACGTAATCAATAGTTTTTTATTGTTCGAGATGTGTCGTATACTCGAGACTCCCACTCCCAGCGACTTGACATCTACATTTCTTTTCATGAAGCCCTCCAGGTGACTGCTCGTTTTAGAAGGATCATTTGACTCAACCATAACTGAGTGCGATTCTTCAATCCCTCTCTTTTTAACTATACTAGAATAAGTTTCAGGAGGGGTGTACACCTTCGTAGCCTCTATCAGTGAATCGATCTTCTCTCCCTGTTCATCCATTTTCTGTTTCATTTTTGTCATCATTTCAGCGACAGGTAGGATGCTCCTATTCATAACCTCTTTAGCCTCCAAATTGGTTTTTGCTATAGTTTGAATTTCGCTGAGAGCAGATATAATATCTGATGACTTAGTTTGATGCACAAAAATAACAAAAATCAATACAGAATTGTTTAGTTGCTTGTCATTAGTGATGATAAAACTGAAATGACTATTTATTGATGGTTTGACCATTAGGTGACCCAAATAGGAATGTTAGGTTTTAATTTCTTCATTTGGCTACAGAGTGTGCAAGAGTATGTAACTGTGTGTGTTCTAGTTTTTCCATTATAGTCAGGTATTGAGATATTCATTACCTTACTGGCTGCGTCATATGAGATATTAATATGCCATAATGCAATTTAATGCCTAAGGTTACCTATTATACTCACATAAATTATATACTATATATCTACTTAATGTTAGTGGACCCATACATTCATAAACTGATATAACTGAGTTGATATGTACTGTAACAATATGAGTTTTATCAAGTTTTATGGATGGCTTGGAATGAATTCACTGTCGTCAATTTAGTTAACTAATTAATTTCTTATATTCCTTTCGAATTTCAATGGATGAATAAAAATGCTTTGTAACATTTATTTGTTATAATTTCTTTTTATTAGATTTTATTTATAAACTAGTAATACTTATAGGGCCAACACAAAATGTAACATGGAAAATATATTTAAATTTTAAGGTTTTAGCAATGATTACAACAAATTCACTGTGTTTTAGGCTATCAAAGTACACTTGGCGGTGGGATGCGATGGACTGAGTTTGAGGATGCTGGAACTCATCCTAGATTCCGTAATTCCTATTTTGACGTATATTATAAACTCTTCACTGTCCTCTGGGATTTTCCCCTCTGAATGGAAGGTCGCCAATATTATTCCACTCGCAACGGTAAGCTCTCCCTCTTCGCTGAAAGATTTCAGACCGATTTCAATTCTCCCATTTCTTTCCAGAGTTATTGAAAAAATTGTTCATCGACAACTGAATGACTATCTTGTAGCGCATAACTACCTCAACTCTTTTCAGTCAGGTTTTAGGAGGGGTCATAGTACCACAACAACCTTGTTGAAAATTTCTGATGACATTAGGTTTACCATGGAGCGAAGGCAAGGCAACTCACACTGCTGACTCTCCTGGATTTTAGTAGTGCATTTAATTGTGTTGATTTTGATCTTATACTTGCGCGGATGGAGGCGCTCAATATCACGGGGCCTGCTCTTTGCTGGATGAACTCTTATCTTAGGGATCGAAAGCAGAGGGTTTCAGTTTCACATAAAACATCAGATTGGATATGTCTTCGAGCTGGCGTCCCTCAGGGTGGCATACTTTCTCCCCTTCTGTTTTCTATTTTTATTAATCCAATCATTGAGCGGCTCCGTGGATCCTACCATCTGTATGCCGATGACCTCCAACTTTATATTCATTTCGATGGGACAACAGTTGATGAAGCTTTTAATAACATGAACTTTAATCTTCAGTACATTGGATCTTGGTGCGAAAGTCACGGTCTTCTGGTGAATCCATCTAAATCACAGGCTATAATAATGGGTAGTCCCAGATTGTTGTCTTCATTAAATCTTACACAGCTACCTTCATTGGAGTTAAACGGTACAACGATCCCTTTCTCTGATAATGTCAAAAATCTGGGTGTTTACTTCGATAGTCAGGTCTCATGGCGCAAAAAAATCGGCGAGGTAAGTCGAAAGATTTTCGCTTCGCTTCATTCGCTTAGACGGCTCCGGAACTTTATCACAGTTGATACAAAGAAGCTTCTTATTCAATCACTCATTTTTCCAATTTTAGATTACGCAGACATCTGCTATTTAGACGTCTCTGTAGAAGGTTTGAATAAGCTGGAGCAGGGGTGCTCAAACAGTCGATCGCGATCGACTGGTCGATCGCGAGAGGTTTTTAAGTCGATCGCGAGCATATTTCAAAAGGTTTTCTAAATATATTTTTTACAATTATTATTGTAACTTAATAGGTATTTATTAATTTAGTAACGAACATTTAATGTTCAATTATCTGATAGAATAATCGATGTTAATTTAAGATTTAACATATATTATTTGGAATTCGAGGGAGATTCTATTTAATTCCAAATAACAAACGCGTTTCAACCTGCGCGCGAGAACTTCGCCGTTCGGGCTGTTTCTCTTCCACGCCGCCTGCGATATGCTTGGCGTACAGTCGTCTCGTCCTCAAAGTCGTCCCTGTCGTGATCCTACGTCGATGATGTATATGTTTGTAATTACCTAATAAGATATAAATAATTTATAAATTTTGTCTTTTATTTTTACCTAGTCGATCGCTTGCCACCTAAAAATTTTATGGTCGATCGTCGATGGTTCAAGTCTGAGCACCCCTGAGCTGGAGCGATTACAAAATGTTTGCATACGTTATGTATATGACCTTAGAAAATTTGATCACATTTCTGAGTACCGTCTTCGACTCGGTTGGAAAACCGTTTCCCAACGCAGAGACTTCCACACCCTTTGTCTTCTATACAAAATACTTTTTGATCCCAACACCCCGCCTTACCTAAAAGAAAGGTTTCATTTCCTGCATTCACATGGACTCCCTCTTCGATCAGCCAATAACAATCTTCTTATAATTCCTTCTCACCAATCTGGTTTCTATACAGACTGCTTCACAGTTCTCGGTGCTAGGTTTTGGAATCAACTTCCGCCTAGTATCCGTACCTGTCCCACATATCAATTGTTTAGAAAGCAGCTCGGTGGTCGCTAGTCTTCAAAATTTTAATACTTTCACTTTGTAAACCCTGAAAAAACGTTTTCTTCACGTGTAGTATATATACACGGCGAGCATTCCTTCTCTTCCCTTCCCTCGATATCCGGACTTTCCCTCATTGTGTGCGCAGGTGTTAGCCTGCTTGTATGTATATTTATTCAACTTTTTATTTATGTATATATTTTTTTTTATGATTTCTGGGTTAGTTGGAAGGTATCGCTTACACGCGATAAACTCGCCCATTGTGCATGATAATTATTGGTATTTATATACTGTTTATATGTATGTTTTTTAAGCACAATAAAGTTTATTATTATTATTATTACTTGTACAAGTATACTTGGATGACACTACTTGGATAGTGTTGTCACACTCAATAAACAAAATGAACTGCCTGAGCCGGCTAAGCTCTACCCACTCAGGGCGTGGTTATTCGAAAATCCCCTTTTGTGTTGTGTGTTCTATGCACTGTAGATAGTTTGGGAGAGGACAAATAAAGAACAGAATTTATCAGTTATAATCAGGTCTATTGTTAAACAGGTACAAACAGGTCTAAATAAAGTACAAACAGATACAATTTGCAATTTTCAGGTTTTTACAATACAAAGATGAGTAGTTAGGGCAAGGCGTATGAGAGAAAGCACCCCTAGGTGTGTCTACAATTAAAATGAGAGAGGTTAGGTTCCAAAGGGTAGTATCCAGAGGAGGTGCCTGGACTCCAGGCGAAGGCCTGGTAAAGGGTTCCCCAATTGATTATGCGTGGAGGTCCGTGTATGATCGTACCGATCAAAGGTTATGGTACAGCTGAACCAAGGAGGCGGTCACCTCGAGGCACTCCCCTAGTCTCTGAATCAGGAGGACTGGGGTTTAATATAAAATAATGGTAGTTTACCCAAAATTCCGGTGTTCAATACAGATGAAACACTTTACGAACTGTTTCGTTGGGCTGACACGCCTTGGGGCCTCGTGTCTTCACCGTTAGCACTACGGACACTGTTATATCTGCTCTCGTTCTCAGGCCGGGTTCTGGGCACTAGACTAGACACTTATGGTGTCTTTTTCAGCTATTCTACACTATTTTTGTGAATTTACAGAATATGTAAACAGAGATCGTCATGAAACGTGTCTTATCGGAACGCCATGACAAAACGGAAGAGAGCGAGCCATAGAAACAAACTCATAATCTCGGCATTTTTATGTTGGTGTCCCTTATTTTCTTACAGGATTGACAATTTGAAACTAATATTATTTGTGGTTTTCGATTTTGGCGGGGAATTTGAATTTTTCTTTGACATTTAACCTATTTACTTATGTCAGATGTTTTTGCATCCTGACAGTGTAAACAGGTGATCCGAGTGTACTTGGACTGTCTCATCCAAGTTTACTAGGAAATAACTTTATTCATCCGAGTACACTTAGACCGTTTAATCAAAACAAAATGGTGCTAACTAAAAGACAGTGGAATGAGTTTAAAGTTTTAGGTTCGTAGAATTGTACGAAGCAGAGGACGTGCTGTTAAATATTAAAATGAGCGATTTATGTTTTGTTGAATGAATTTGATGAACTCATTTCATCATTTTTTCTTTTTATAGACTTGTTAACACACCAATATACATACTTTTAATATCCGCAAACTTCATTGATCAAATATTGATGTAATGTACTATTTTGTAGTATAATTATGTCAAATGATGGTTTTGTGTTGCTTGATTGATAATTAAAATGATAAGAATAAAAAAAAATATTGATGAACAAAATACTAAGAATAAAAAAATTAATATTTTTCAAAAGTTTTGTGTTTCATACCATGAAACTCCATTTTAATCAGAAACCTCGATTGGAGAACCATGTCTACACAATGCAACATTGTGTAAAATCTAATCGGAAGAAGTGAGAAAGGTATAAAGGCAATAAACCCGCCATTTGTGCTACTTTATTTATACCACAATAAAGATTATTTTATTTTATTTTTTTATTTTAAAGGTGTCCCAACGCTTACGAATTGGCTCTAGGCTGGCTTAACTGATCACTTTTGGTGTCCATGGACAACGTTCACCATTCTCACTGTCAAGATGTAAAGTCCACCAATCGAGAGACGCTTTATGCAAACCTTAGAAGCAACCATCTTTTTGGGATCTCATTTTTCAAATCTATAGATGATGCTGTTACGTCACGTGTTGAATTTTGGTGGTGAGCTTTCGATTGTGGGCGGGGTATCATTTTCATATCAACTGATTTTGCTTTCTTATTCTTTCACTGCGCCTTGTGGCCGGTCGTGTGTGTGTGGAGGGGGTGGGGTTAGGAGGGTGGGAGGAGGAGGTAGTGGAAGATGTTGTGCGTCATGTGTTGTGTAGTACTTGTAGGTATAGCTAAGTTGCAGGAGGCGGGGTCAGTTACCATCATTCTATTGTGCTTGCGTTTACCTGTGTTGTCATATTTTTCATTTTTTCTGGGTAATTTTGCAGTGTTGTCAATTTTCTGTATGAGGTGATGGTAAGTATATGGTAATTTGTTTGTTTCGTCTCGTTGATTTAGGGCAAAATCTCTTTTAGCTATATTAATTGATTCATAGATGACTCGACTAAGACTCGTTATCACTTTTCAAAAAAGTGCTTAAATTTCTTTTATGGACCAATTGCAACGAAATAAAGTAAGCTCAAGTAGCACATGCATATCTCAAGATGGCAAGAATTGAACTTACAACTTACGTTTGTTGCAAACTTCACAACATGGGAATTATGGGGCTGGCATTAGTAAAAAATATGAACAATCTATCAGCAATCAGTTAGAGAAAGAAATAGGTTGACATTACTTAAAATATCAAAACTGCTGCAAGAAATATGTATAGTTTATTTTTTTTGAGTCAGTACATTAATATTTGGCCACCCTCTGTAAGTACAATACAATACACAATAGTCTAGCCTAACTGACCAGAGTGTAATCTAATATAATACAATAATATATTTTCAGTGCCAAGATTTCAGCTAGTCTATTTGATAGTATTGTAAGTGGTTATTTGTTTTTCTGTAACTTCCTGTAACTTCCTAGTCACTGTAGCCCTCATGTTTCAGTGGGTCTACTATTTATATATTGTCTAATTACCTAGATACATGCAGGTTGAATGGTGCGCTGTACCAATATGATAATAAGTAGAAGGTATATAAATATGAATACAGTATACATTTATATTTGATTGTCATAACACAGCACATCATTTGGCTGCCACCCAAATGAGTAGTAATGATAAGTCATGCAAACATAATATATTAATTCATCATTGAAGAGAGTCCCACCTCACACCCGGATATTACAGGAGACATAGACTCCTATTTATCCGCACATTCAAACCAAAATTGTCCTCACGGGCGGGCCATTGGGTAGGTCTGAAGGACCGACCGGCTAAAACCGCCGTTGTGGGAATCTTTTAAGCTACACTCTCTTCAATTTCCCTTTTGAAAGTATGTTTATTTTATTGAATAAAGAAATACAAAATTATATAAAAAAACATATTAATTCATCAGTGAATAAGTAGGAGTAGGTATTTAGTTTTATGATAGTCTCATCTCACTTGTAATATGTCTACATTATAACAATACACAGTTACAGCATCATTTGTCTTTACAATTTACACACTTCTTCTTATTTCATTTTATGGCAATGCACCTGCAATCGAGTGAATTATAATTTACAGACTTATATTTATTTATTTTAAACTAGATAATTGTCACACACCCATCTAATGAGAGTTTATTTTTATAACAATTGTCACACACCCGTCTAATGAGAGTTTATTTTCATTTGTTTAATCTCATCATCATCATCATCGCCCTCAACGCTCCTCTCGGGAGCACAGGGCAGAAACCAGCCTCCTCCATTCAGAGCGTCTCTGTGCCAATTGTGTCACCTCTTCCCACTACATTCCTTGCGCTCTGATATCGTTGTCATAGGAACGGTGTATTGTGAAAGAGGGACGCCAGGGCCTACGGAACCCCTGCGGACGGAAGAACAGTGCTCTTTTTGGCCAACTATCATTGGGCATTCTCAAAACATGTCCCAGCCAGGACCATCGTCTCTCTTGTATTACGGAGATTACAGGTCTCTGCTGGGTGCGCCGGCGCACAGCATCATTTGTAACATGTTCATACCATCTGACATCCAAAATCCTTCTAAGACACTTGTTTTCAAAGCTTAGTATCTTCCGCTCTTGAGCCTTGGTTAAGTGCCAAGACTCGCAGCCATATAGAAGGATTGGGATGATGCACGCATTGAACAAGCGACATTTTGTCCTGATGCTGAGTCCAGACGCCTTCCAAACTTTGTTCATGTTGTTGAAAGCCCCGCTAGCTGCTCCTATGCGGATTGGTAATTCCGACCGGAGATCACCCTCTGGCGTTATGGTTGCTCCCAGGTACCTGAATTTACTAACCTGAGATATTTGGGAATTGCCAACCATTAGTGGGGTGTGAGTACTCGTGCATGTACTATTACATATGTACTCCGTTTTACCAGCGTTGATACGAAGGCCAAGGCGCAAAGAATTTTCATAAAGAGCATAAGCGTTGCACTGTAATCCGTCCACAGATGTATCAAAAAGGGCTAGATCATCCGCATATTCAAGATCGTGCAGCACTCCCACAGACGTCTCACTGTTTTTACGCTGTGATAAAGGCACACCGCCAGGGCCCAGAATAGATTTTCTGAGCAGGTAGTCCATTTTATTTTATTTTATTTTATCGTTGGGGTAAGATATGCACCGCGACCTATAAGATCTATTGTACTCCCCCTACTCAGCTTTCCCGGTGTTGCCCGTCAAAGCGCACCCTCAAGTCCCAGACATCTTATGAAGTCTAATATCTTGAGAGGGTCCAAGGTGTGGAGAGATTCCACTTCTACCCAGTGTCTACCTAGGGCTTTGATTCTTGCGAATACCACAGCATTGCATTCCGCTAGGAGATGTCGAGGAGTCTCGGCCTCTTCTTCACAAAATCTACAAGTGCCGTCTTCTTCAAGTCCCAGTTTGCGTAAGTGTTCCTTGAGCCTGCAGTGACCCGTTAGGAAACCCGTTACTGCTTTAAGACTTGTTTTACTTAGGTTAGTGCATACCTTGGCTCTATCGAAGTTATATCCTCCGAGTAGTTCCTTGGCTTGCCTAAGCCTAGGGAGATTTTTCCATAATTCATTTCTTTCTTGTCTCCCTTTCTTTTTAATTTCCTCTTGGAAAAACGTATGTCCCAAACCACAGAATGGTTCTGGTCCATAGAGTTGCGTTGCCGCACCCTTTCTTGCCAGCTTATCAGCTCGTTCATTTCCCTCAACCCCGATGTGTCCGGGTACCCAGAAGAGGGTGACTTTATTCTTCTTGCCTAACTCGTTAAGTTTGAGGAGGCATGTCCAAACCATCTTGGAGTTGATGATGTTTGAACCCAATGCTTTAATAGCTGCTTGACTGTCAGATAGTATAGCTATATGTTGCTTACTATATCCTCTGTCGAGATTGAACTGGATACATCTTTCCAAAGCATATACTTCTGCTTGGAAGACACTTGGGAATTTTCCCATTGCTTCAGAGTATTCGGTGCGTGGCCCGTAGACTCCTGCTCCAGTTCCCTCTTCTGTTTTGGATCCATCCGTGTACCATACGATGGTTCCATTCTTGAGAGAGTGTATAATATCCTCGTCCCATTCTTTCTTTGTGCTCAGTTTGATAGCAAAATTCTTCTCGAAACTGAACTTCTTGATCATTAGATCGGCTGGCAGGTCAATGAGGTATGCGCAGTCATTTAGAATTTCTTCTCCTTTGATGCGATTTACCCTCGTTGATTCTGTCTTCTTAAGTCTGAGATATGTCTTCTTTGCAGTTTCCTCCACTACCATGTGGAGCGGAGAAAGATTGAGGATCACCTCCATGGCTGCTGTTGGACATGTTCTCATTGCTCCTGTTATGCATAAGCATGCTAACCTTTGTACCTTTTCGAGTAATTTCCTCGTGGTAACAAGTTTGGTTCTACTTGACCATGCAATGGCTCCATATGTGATGATTGGTTTTATCATCGCTGTATACATCCATAGCAGGATGCTTGGGTTGCAACCCCAATTTTTACCTGCTATCCTTCTGCAAATCATAAGTGCAGAGGTTGCTTTTTCGACTACTTTGTCGACGTGCCTATTCCACAGCAGCTTTTTGTCTAGTGTTACACCTAGATATTTTGCTGTATCACTCCATTCTACAACAGCTCCATCTAGAAAGATTTCCTTGGTGTTTTGGAGTTTCATTTTGTTTGTGAATGGTACTAGTGTGGTTTTTCCTGAATTCAATTTCAGTCCCACAGATAAGCACCATCTTCTTGTAAGTTCTAGTGCACTCTGCATTAAATCACATAGCACATCTTCAAACTTGCCTCTGATTGTGATGACTATGTCATCGGCATATCCATTTACATGGTATCTGTGCTCGGTGAGTTTCCCGAGTATTTCGTCTACAACTAGACTCCAGATGAGGGGTGATAGGACTCCTCCTTGCGGACATCCTCTTGTGGTTGCAACTTTAATGTTGTTTTCTCCTACTTTGGATTCCGCAGTTCTTGTGGCCAGCATATGTTTTATCCATCTGGATATTGTGCTGCCTACTCCTCTTTTCTTTAGCGCTTCTTCGACTGCCTCATGGGAGGTGTTGTCAAAAGCTCCTTCTATGTCCAAGAATGCACACAGAGCTATTTCTTTATTGTCGAGGCTCTTCTGGATTAACTCGGTCAGCTCACACAGGGCGGAGTCCGTGGATCTTCCTACCCTGTATGCATGCTGATTTGGATGTAGTGGTGTTTTATCCAGTAGCTCGCTTCTTATGTAGTTGTCTACTACTTTCTCCATCGTCTTTAGCAGGAATGAAGTTAGACTGATGGGTCTGTATGACTTTGGAAGGGTTGAGTCCTTCTTACCATTTTTTGGTATGAAAGTCACACGTGCTCTGCGCCACGATCTGGGTATATATCCTAGAGCTAGGCTGCTTCTTATGATTCTTAAAAGATGTGGAAAGATTTCTTTCTGTCCCTTCTGAAGTAGAACTGGGAGAATGCCATCTACTCCCGGTGATTTGTATGGCTGAAATGAGTTTATGGCCCACTTCAGCCGCCCCGGGGTGCAGACTGTCTTTGTCATTTCCCAATCGGTAGTCCATAATTATGGCAAAGATAAAAGGTGCCAATACACAGCCCTGCCGGACTCCAGTGGTGATCCTGAAGGTGTCAGTTGGACCACTTGATGTTCTGACAGAACATTCAGAGTCCATATGCAGGGCTTTGATCATTACCACCTTGTTACCACCTTGGGCGGGATGCCATACGCGGCCAGTATTTTCCATATGGTTGGTCTGTGGGGGCTGTCAAAAGCTTTTTCGTAGTCAATGAAGCAACATGCAAGCGGTGAGTTGAACTCTTGCGACTGTTTAATCTAGGTGCTGGTTAATTATTTCTTGTAAATTATTGTCAACAGTTGTACAGTTTTTAAACAAAAAAGAATGAGAATGTGTACCTAGTGTTCATATTTTCATGTGTAAATTTCTGCTAATGCTATATTTATGTATAAAAAACAATTCAATGAATGTTGATTATGGATGAAAGTTGAAAAGGTATAGGAAAGAGTTTACTATAATGCACTAGGAATCAAATTAGAAATTTGATACTTTAAATATTTATATGACATTGGTCAATCCATATTAGTGATGTAACGAATGTCTGATTTTGGATATTCGCGAATGGGAATGCGAATATTTGTTGTCGACATTCGCGAATAGCTTAGATTTGCTTAGATTTCTACAATTGTGTCGCTGAGTTACGAAATCCGCTATAACACATTTTAACAAAAATTGAGTTATATATGTCGTTGGATTCGTAATCAAATATTCTATGACTTTAGAAAATTGTTTACTTGAAAACATTCACCATTTTTTCAGAAAATATAAAATAAAACGAGGTTCAGAAACGAATCCCACTATATCACTTAATGTCCCTTTCAATATCCCCTATAACTCAACCAACCAATAAGAGTCCAGTATTTTCAAAAAATTAAATATGGCCGCCAGTACAAAATTGTTCTTATCTCGTGAGTTTGGCGTTCTGGGTTCTCTTAAATAATTGCAATTTAAACTGATTCATAATGAGTGATCAAGATTTTAATGTTAAAAAATGTAAAGAAAATAAAGAAAGGAAAAAGATAAGTCATACAGAATGTTGAAAAGTTCACTTACAACGCCAAAAACGGTAAGTAAATATTGACATATTTTGAGTGAATTTCGCGCGTTTTGCTGTATTTATTCAGTGGCGCGCAGTTTTGATGTGACATAGGTGAACACTTTTTTTTATCAATCTATTTATGAAATAAAAAAAATATTATTATGATGAAATAATTCAGGTATATTATCATCTATTGAAAATAAATCTGCATACAAAAATATATGCATAATTAATAAAATGTCTCCGAAACATTTTTGTGCCTCAGCCAAACTCATCATTTTTTTTATGTACAATATTGATTATCGACTGTGATCAGGACAAAGGGTTTAAACCACATCGGTAAAATTTCATAGGAGAAGCAAAAAAACTGTGGGATAAAGAAAATGACAAAAATTATTGTCATTATTATTTTACCATCTTATTGTAATGTAGTTCTTTTATTATGTCATAAAAATTGAAGAGAAAATATTCAGGAACTATCAAGTTATAAGCAAAAAAAAACAGAAAACGACTTTTGCCTAAATTGTGGTTTAATGCCTTTGTCCTGAGCACAGTCGTTATCATTTCTTTCACGTAATGCGAATTCTTACTTGATGTTTAAAACCAATTTTTTTTTGTAAGTTGTATAAATATTGAAAACTAAAATTGCATGCCTTTCGGTGCTTAATAAAATGTATTTATTTTGCGGACCGAATTATTTATTAAAATTAAATTAAACCGACCAAAATAAAACCTACTTAGAATATAATTTTTTTCTATGGGAAATAATACTCGACAACGGGTGGGACCGCTCAAGTTTCATAGTTGCGATTTTTATTCCTATAAAAAAGTTTTTTTTCCAAAAATTTGGTTACCAAAAAATAATTCTACATATGACAACAATTTCCTCAAGTTTTGAAAATATTACATTGAGTATGGAAAAAAGCACGTAATAAAACGTATTTTGTTAATTCATATAAATTTATGTTTTTATTCAAATATAAACTCATGCTATTTTTATATAAATAAATAGTTGTGAAAATAAAATATCAGCATTTTAATTTGTTGACGCCACTGGAATAAATTATCGTGTTGCACTTGAATGTGGTTCTAACAAAATCCTCTATATCATTATGTGTGTCTTACGAAACACGCTTTAACATCATGTTCTATTCTTTTTTAGTAAATTGTATAAATAAAACTAAAATTGCATGCCTTTCGGTACTTAATAAAACGTATTTATTTTGCCGACAAAAATAAAATAAAACCGGCAAAAATAAAATCGAATATTAAATTTTTTCTAAGGGAAAAAATACTCGACAACGGGTGGGGCCAATTTAAATTTGAATTAGATTTTGTTTTTGACAGTTTTATTTTTGCCGCCAAAAATAAACTTTACTTCGAATATAAATTTCCTAAAGTTCCGTACATATTATTCAACAACGGGTGGGGCCGCTTATGTTTCATAGTTGCAATTTTTTTCCTATAAAAAAAGATTTTCAAAAATTTGGTTACCAAAAAATAATTCTACATATGACAACAATTTCCTCAAGTTTTGAAAATATTACATTGAGTATGGAAAAAAGCACGTAATAAAACGTATTTTGTTAATTCATATAAATTTACGTTTTTATTGAAATATAAATACTCATGCTATATTTATATAAATAAATAATTGTTAAAATAAAATATCAGCATTTTAATTTGTAGACGACACTGGAATAAATTATCATGTTGCACTTGAATGTAGTTCTAACAAAATCCACTATATCATCCTGTGTGTCTTACGAAACCCGCTTTAACATCATGTGCCTATCAAAAGCCGACACGTGCAATTTTATTTATACAAAATGAACCGTCTTTTTTTATTTAATCACAAAATTTATTTTAAAAATAAATTTTTACACCAATCTTACAATCAATAAAGTTATTATATTTCAAAAAAAGTTTGTTAAATACTTAAATAATAGTTTTTATCGATTTTCTCTGTTTTACAAAAAAGTGTTATAGCGGATTTCGTAACTCAGCGACACAATTGCTGAATCATTAAAATTTTTACCCCCCGTCGCCGAATTTTCAAAATGGTATAGGAATTTAAAATATTTCAAAACTCCTCAGTTTTCTTCAAGAATATTTTCTTGCAGTACCTTTTTCTACAATGTACCGGGTAAGTATCCGGTACTTTTACGGAATATCCGATACTTTATTACCAAAATAATATTCGCAAAACATTCGCATATTTTTTTGTGAATGGGAATAGTTTGAAATATGCGAATATTCGCGAATGCGAATACGAATATTCGTTACATCACTAATCCATATGTATTCATATATTTATTTATTTATTTATTAACATAATATACGGCTAAATAGCCTTTAAAGTACAATAACTTACAAAAACACACTTGAAACAAACACAATCAACACATAAGTGACAATGAATACAAATACATGACAGTAGTAACTACAGGGGATTCTCAACAGAAAGCATGTACCCTCAAATAAACCTGCTCACAGCACATCTCCTCACAGTGTACTCCGAATCGTTGAAAATATCAATCTCACTGTAATTATTCCCTATTACATGGAGTCGATTCATCGATGAATAAAAGATATAATTGGATGATGATCCCGCAGCATAGAACAATGCCTGACTTCTGGTGTTACGACTCGGGACACGCAAGTTTACTAAGCTAAGCAACACGATATATACACAATAATAATAATAATAACTAGTCATTTTTTTTTTAAGATGCGCCGTTTTGTGGATAAGCTACCTCAAGGGCTAATGAACTATGATGATTTTAAATTTAAAAATATCTACATTCATATCTTCATGATTGGTATGTGGGTAGGACATTGTCATTACACAATGATGATTTTTGTCTAAATTGAAATAAGACCACAGTGCTTAGTCCTTGTTGTGTCATTCATGATGAAATATTATTAATCTATGTTCATAATATATTGTCATTCCATATTTAAAATCCCCTATTAGCGAATATTTTTATTTAGGCATGCTCTTAAAAACTGCATTAAGGTATTAAAATTGTTGTTTGAAGATTCGATTGGCATGATTGTGATGTTATTCTTAAATTATTAAGTTGACACTAAGAATAATTTGAATAGACAAGTATCTCTCAGACATGCAGATATAAAAATATATTAGATATATAATATAATGTCTACTATATGAGTACCTAGTGTTGAGTATTGGTAAAGTAAGTAATCTAGTCTAGTCCTAACCAGTATGTCTCAAACATATCAGTGCTCTGCCTCATTGAGGATATTATTGCGGATTGTTTGTTTCAAATTAAAAAAAATTGGAAAAAAAAAATTTGGCTTTTATCTGAGATGTGTGACGTGATAATATACATATTAATTATTTCAAATCTAAATACATACATACATACATCTTCTTCCCCTTGTCCTAGTTGGGTCGTGGGCCCATTGCGCCTAGGTACCTCCTCCAGAGATCCCTGTCCACCGCTGCTTCCAGGACCTCTGGCCACTCCAAACCAAGCCTTTCATCACACAAGTTTGACACCTGCCCTTGCCAGCTTCTTCTAGGGCGGCCCACCGGTCTTCTGCCCTCTCCCAGAGCCTCCAAAGATCTAAGTGGTAGTCTGTCCTCTGGCATGCGGAGAACGTGACCCAGCCATCGCAACTGCGACCTCTATATGCAGGAGTACCGGTTCCACATTGAGAGCCTCACGAACATACGTATTCCTTATACGGTCTCTCAATGACACACCAGCCACTCCCCTGAGGAACCGCATTTCCGCTGCCTGTAACCTTTATCTCACGCTCTCCGTGAGCATCCAAATCTAGTGTCCATAAATCTAAATTATATCTTCAAATAAAAATACCTGTCCCACAAATAATACACATAAAATATTCATCAATGGGCGCGTCCAGATAGTAGGATGCGAACGTCAATCAATCATCAATCTTCAACGATTCGGAGCATTCTCCGAAGAAATATTTGAATGAATGCGTTTGTTTCCCGTCCTTATATACACAATATTATTATTATGTGTGGGTAGCGATTTACTAACATCAATGAAGCATGTGGGGTATTCCATCCCAAACAGATAGGTACTGCCCATGTGTTTCCAAAAAGGACCATTGGCATACCTGGGCCCCCGAACATATCACTAAACTACACTATTTTAGAATATTTAATTATTATTATTACTCAATCTTTACAAAATATTTTTAAAAATAACTTGGATAATTTTTTTAATCACAAGCAACACTCTCCTCATATCAACATTTAAGATTAAAAGTATGTAAAGATAGT
This sequence comes from Athripsodes cinereus, assembly GCA_947579605.1. NCBI lineage: Eukaryota > Metazoa > Arthropoda > Insecta > Trichoptera > Leptoceridae > Athripsodes > Athripsodes cinereus. Next base: position 17,099,619 of record OX388309.1, read on the forward strand.
TATTAAGTTAGACGAAAAAAGACGGGTCCCAAGATTGAAAATTTTTCCTAGATGGGTTGGAGCCCCGTCAACTTTGGGAACCACTGTTCTAATGTATTTATAAAAAGTATTAAACATCAAACTCTCCAAACTTGAATCAGAATAATTACTTGACAGAACTTGTGAAAGATGTGTGGGTTAAAATAATTCATGTCCACGTAACTGCAGGTACTTGGATTACATAGGTATGTTGTAAACTCATACACCAACTTAGTCAAAACAGTGAATACATGAAAACTAGTTAGGTATCTTTAAAGATACAAAAATAAAAACTCTTGATGCTTTGAGTAAAGTGGACAGCTGGTTTTGCGACAACAATCTTTATCATGAATATGACGAAAGAGACATCTTATAAAATAAATAGATGTCTCTGGAATCATACCTAGAGAGTTCATGATAGGTATAATCCTGTCTGACTACACGTGGTAGTATCCAACATGGGATACCCATACTAGGTATCTCAGAACAATACCTACACATGAAGCTGTCATCGGGTTTATAAGAGAGAATATCGGAGCCTTCGGCAAGTCGCCCGGTAGCTTAATTGGACAAAGCACTCCTCGCGACAAGGTTAAGGGATGCGGGTTCAAGTCCCGTCCGGGGCACTACCGAATAAGGTGACGTTGTCTTTTCTAAGCCTTATATGGTAGTTTCATGTGTTAAATTTACCTAAAAGATAATGTTAGAAGAATGAGTGGATGCAAGAGGAATGATGTGGATAGAATGCGCGTCAATAAATTGAGATGGTTTGGTCATGTGGAACAAATGGAAGAGGAAAGAATGACAAATCGGATATACGTGTCTGAATGGAGAGGTGTGAGGAAGTGCGGGCGTCCGAGAACTACATGGCTCGATCATGTAGATCAAATTCTCAAGGATGGCTGTGTTTTGAGTAAGAGAAATTGACGTGTGTGCATGAGAAATTGTATATATATGGACAATTTGTAAAGCGCCGTTTACTCATAACATGACCTCAAGGGCGCTGTATATCGTATCATATAAAGAAAACAGGTAGTCTGCCTTCCGATGCTTGCGTCTACCGGCGCCGAGAATGTTTACATGCATTTCAATGGACACGAACATAGTAAAAGCAGGAACACCGATTGCGATTTACTTTGCCGGTGCTTACCAGCACTGATCGGTGCTGGCAACCTGCTTTCTTTGTGTTTGCACCTTAAGGACAGATCGTTCTCTCTGCCTTTCCCATTTGGAATACTGCGTGAGGGAATAGATAGATAGATAGTGATATTCTATATTATTTTTGAAATGTATTCACATTACACATTAAGGGTTGTACCCTCCCTCACCCACGGATGTTGGAGGAATGTCAATTCCTATGTCATCCATACTGCCTAAATTAATACAAAGTATGTTAAGACTAAATTGAAGTTCTTAAAACTGGTTGCATTTTCATAGCCGCGATTAATTACATAAGCAGTTTCTTCTAAGCGTGGTGTATATGTTTAGTATCTCTGTAATCATAAAAAGAAATTGATTATTACATGCATAACACACACATATTCACATTATACAAACTTTTTAAAGAAAGGAGAGTTCCTAGGTATTTTAATGGTTACAATTTGGTTCATGCTGATTTTAGTGCTTTATGTCCCAGCAATGTTCAACAATTCTCTCACTTCTCTATAACTCTGTTAACACTTTGGACTCAGTGTAACAATGTCGTCCTATCGACCCATGCATATTTTTTTAAATACTTACATATTTTTTCTGAATGTTTGTTTTAATTGAAATTCTTTTTATTTAGGCAGTTCATCGTGTGGTGAAGACTGGGCATGTATTGAAGAAGGTCTCTCAGAATCTGATAAGCAAGGACTAGAAGCTATACAGTGGCTACATCGCCAACTAGATGATGATGCCAATGGAAATGTGGATCTCTCAGAATCAGATGATGTTAGTATAACTATTATATACATATCGACTGTGCTCAGGACAAAGGCTTCAATCCACATTGGTCAAATTTTATAGGAGAAGCAAAAAACTGTAGGATAAAGAAAATTTCAAATTTTTGTCATTATTATTTTACCATCTTATTGTAATGTAGTTTTTTTTATCATGTCATAAAAATTTAAGAAAAAATATTCAGGAATTATCAAGTTATAAGCAAAAAATCAAAAAAAATGTTGATTAAATCCTTTGTCCGACAAACTTTAGCAACATGTTAATGAGATATGTATGTCGCATGTTTGGGGTTATGTGGTTTGATGCCTTTCTCCTCGCCGTAAAATTATGTCTGGATGAAATTTTTTTGTATTAATAATGAAACTCATGCCGTTTGAGTCCTTTGTCTTATTGGGTATTTGCAATTAAGTCCTTGATAAAAGAGAATATTTTGCTTTTTCTATAAAAACTAGACTTTTGTGGATTGAATCCTTTTACCAGAATGTGTAAAAGACACAAGTGATTGACTTCAAAACATAAAACAACTTTTGCCAAAATTGTGGTTTGATGCCTTTGTCCTGAGCACAGTCGATATATATACATACATCTTCACCTAGTCTTAGTTGGGTTGAGGCTCCATAGTGCCAGGGTAATTCCTTGAGAGATTCCTATCCATTGCTGCTTCCAAGACCTCTGGTCACTCCAAAGGGATGTCTTTTCACTGATTTTTTTATTGGCTTATGTAGATATATCAGTCATTGATGCACTATCCAATACTTAATGGGAAAAAATACATTATTTTTCATCTCTCATACTTAAAAAAACTTGTCAGAGAAATACGGGACAATTGAGTTTCTTCCATTCAAAGTAATTTTGTGCTAATTGTGACATGTACACTTTTTTCTTCAGTTCCTTCGAGAAGAACTTCAATATGACTCTGGATATGAAAGACGGCAGCAAGCTTTTCACCACAATGATGATATGCACATCTCAGCCAGGGAACTGTGGGAGGCATGGCTCAGATCAGAGGTATAGCATATAAACTTATACTATATCAGTAGGGACATTTATATCAGTGTGACATGACCACATTTATTTATTTATTTAAGCAATAAACGGCTTTCGCAGGATTTGTCAGGATCCTTAGTTTTTAGCTAGATTTTGCGTCTTTTGCGGAACTTAGTAGATTTTAAACAAAACTTTGACAATATCAAAATCTTGTATTTTATATTCATGGACCTTATTTTGTCTATGATTATTCCATTTACTTCTACTATATCATTTTTATTCCTTTTCTTCTACTATATTAGTATATTGAACTAAATCATTTTGTGTTTTTCATTATTTTAATGAATTTCAAATAAGCTTAACAAGTTTTAGCAGTATTTTGTCACACATTAGCAGAATTTTCAAATGTGTTCAAAATGTGGCCGTCCTTGAAAATTTAATACAAGGTCAAGCAACATAGTTTTCGGACGTCTGTGCTTTCTCACACCTCCTTCAAATACATCTTGTTTATCCTTTTATCACCCATTCGTTCCATATGCATTGTAATTTATTTATTCGTATTCTATCCACAACATTCCGCTTGCATCTGCTAATTCTCCTTATTATATTTTTTTACATACATTAGAAAATTTCATTGTAAACCAGTTTTCTGTATATTATTCCCATACACATGTGATTCACAGTTCTTACAAATTGATTTATTTATTTATTTACATTTTTATACAACGGAGCCTTTAACATATTAAATTAAAAAAAAAATGAATATGAATTGATCTATGCAAAAACTATAATGAACTGTGTATAGTGTAACTGTTAAAAAGGAATGCACACTATTGCAGGTTTAATTGATATCTTGTATGTGGTGTAGCCATCTATTTTTTAAAACAAAATTGTCCAAAATAAATTCCATTTTATTTCAAGTTAATAGTGTGTAGGTAAGTTAGATTGGATGCGTGTTGTACATGTTAATAGTATCTAAATACACACTAACTTCAAGGCTATCTATTATAGATTTGTATAAATGTGGAAGAAATAGTGTAGGACTATAGAGATACTTTTCTGTCCAATAATTACATTACATAGTTATTTGAATAGTTATACATTATCAATATTTCTGTTATCATTTTACTTTGTGTAATTAGTTATTAACAAACACTATGCAATAATATCTTTTCAAATAATTTGTTCTCGGTTCACAACGTTCAAAAGCTCCTACTTTTTAAAAACTATTTGCGTAGTCAACAATATTAATATTTCCATTGAAATTTGCAAAATATGTAACATCCGAAATCACTTAATTTAACTAAATGACAATACTTTGATTTTAGCCGATAAATAAAATAGAAACAATCTGCACTTTGATTTTCTTAATTAACAATTGATCTTTTATGATATGTTTTTTCAGCATGTCTGCCAACATTGTTCTTGGCAAATGTTCAATATACACCCAATCATTATATTACAGATTTTATAAAAAACATGTCCACTAATCTCACAATTGTTTTCTTTTACAATGATAAGTTAGCTTACTAATTTTACATCGATTGACAATCATCAATAAAATCACACAGCATGTATACAGTGATGATCGGATTGTGTTGCATCATTGATAAAAAATTGACAATGTTTTTTGTGTTAGACATTAAAATCTAGAGAAGGTAGGGAAAAATTGAAATGTAGATGTAAACAGCTGATCTGTACCCATATATAGAGGATTTGGCTCTTTGCCAATCTGTCATATTAATTGATCATCTCCATGAGGGAGTAGGAGTGGTGTGATAGCAGATGTATGTTCTGACTAATCTATTGCTTTAATTGTTGCTTCTCATCATTATCTCATAATCTTCCCCTTCAGTGCTCCTCTCGGGTGAGCAAGGCAGAAACCAGCCTCCTCCATTTGTTTCTACACCAATTGAGTCACTTCTTCCTACATCATTCCTAGTGCTCTGATGTTGTTGTTGTCATACGATATATTATGAAAAAGGGACGCCCGACCTGTCACTGTGATGAAAAATGCTACTCTTTTCGGCCAACTATCACTGAACCATCATCTCTTCTGTATTACAGAGACTGCAGATTTTTGCTGAGTGCTCTGTCGTACAGTATCAAATGTGGCATGCTCATACCACCTAACATCCAAAATGCTTCTAAGACACTTTGTATTCATAGACATTCTGCTATTGAGCTTTGGTTAGGTTCCGAGATTCACAATTATATAGGAAGATTGGTATAATACAGACATTGACGGGTGGCATTTTTTCAGGACACGGAGTCCAAACACCCTCCAAATTTTGTCCATATTATTGAAAGCCCCTCTGGCAGCTCCTATGCAGGCTGGCAATTCCAAGCTGAGATCACTCTGTGATAATGCACCATATATTCAATGCAAACAATCAAATCTTTCCTCTTTATAATATAAGTCCTGTTGCTTATAAAATAGTATTTTTTTATTATTAGATATTTTTGGCTATCCACCCATTATCCAGTGACTTGAACCCTTTGGGAACAATGTACTCGATACACCAAATAGTCTTATAAAAATATTCTTTTGGTGATTAAACACTGTTACATTTTACTTTGTATAATTATAGCTTTTTCTTATACATCCATATGTAAATATTTAATTTCACTTGAATAATAATAGATTCACACTTTTAATAAAGAGTTCTGTGTACACATTTCAATAGTTTGTTCTTTTATTTACGTAGCAAATATAATGCCATATTTACTTATGATATCTGTAGGCCTAGTCAAAACACATTTAAGCGTTACGTTTTTGTTTCATTTTCGCTCAAAAAAGACGAGGTTGCGAGAACACGTCAATTTTCGGAGCTACTTGTGTATTTTAGCTCTGAAAATTGACGCGTTCTCGCAACGTCGTCCGCGTTTGAACGAAAACGTAACGCTTAAATGTGTTTTGACTAGGTCCACAGCATCTATTTACGTAAGAATTGGTAATAATGCTACCTGAATCGTGTGTGTGTATTCAGTATCCTTTCTTATTTTTTTTTATTCTTTTATGTGCCTGTATTTTTGTCTTATATTTTATTATTGTGTTGATTGTTTACTGTTTAGTACAATGACAAGGAAAAGGTTTTTTTTACTGTAATGCTGTTCATTGTTTCTTTTGTGCAATAAATAAATAAATACATATCAAACTGGTATGTGATTAATACAATAATACTTTTATTGGACATCTGTTATTGATGCGTCTTATATAAATCATAAAATAAACTTTATTGCACCTAAAAATATTTGTTCAAAAGGGAGATTTATTATCTTACAGCAATCTCTAACAACTGTACAAAATTGAAAGATTAACAAATAAATACATACATATGTACACACATACATATACAATAAAGGAAAGGAGAGGGGCAGTAATGGATTTAAGAAGGATTATTGAGAGCAGGATAGTGATGTTTCAATCTACTTTTGAATGTGGAATTTGTATATTTGACTAATAGAATTAAATCATTCCATAACTGTGCTGCAAGTTGTAACATTCAAACTGTAACATTTCTCCCATAGTCGGCAGATTTCAGTGACTCTCTCAGGGTTTATCGTTGGGTAAATTTATTGTGGTGGTTGTGCTAAGGAAACACTAGCATGATGTTGTATGATCGGTTTATTGACGAAGAATATGGTTACACAGATTATTATTACACCAAACAAAACAATTCACAGTTTTTAATACTGAATTACATTATTATAGCGACACTCACAGTATTTTGTAGAAGAGAAGAGACATTTTTTTTTTGGAGCGAGCCCCTGCTATGTCTATTGTAAGAAGAATAGCAGGAGACTGGCCAAAATGGCTGACTCCCGGAAAAGGATCAAGAAGAAGGAATCTGTTTTTATGATAATAGCAAAAGGTATTTACGATTTCTCTAGATAGGGGCCAGGGCTTTCACAGGATTTCGATAGATGGCAACACAAGTACCATTTTTTGGATATTAAATTATAAGGGTCCCATGACACCATCTCAAGTTGTCTTTTAAAGAAAAAAAATGAATAAAAAAAAAAAGAAAAGTTTCAAAGTCAGTAACAAGAAGGATTCTACAGAACTAAGAGTGTCAAAGATAAGAAAGATTTTACAATACTGTGAGTGTCAAAACAAGATAGATTTTACAACACTGTGAGTGTCAAAACAAGGATACAAATTATCATAACAGACATTAGAAACAAATTCTTAACTAATCCTTACAAATAGACAGGTCTCAAGCAAGCAAGGGACCAGGAAGATGCACCGACAGAACAGGTCGCGGATACGGAATCGTAGACAATGTTCTCGCCATACTTCTAGGTAAACCTTTACATGCTTAAGACAAAACAAAAAAAATTCTTTTTACATAATATAACAAAACCTTCAACAATTTCCCAAACACTTTTCCTTACTCCAAGAGGAGGTATCCATTTTACAATTATATCTGATCTACCTCTATTATAAGGGCGGTAATCCTTTACCCTATAGCATTTTTCTTTTGTGGAAACTTCCCACCAATTTCATACAGGCAAATGGTTAATATCAGGTACCAAACCTATCGCGCAGAGCTTCTCTAAGCGACCTGTATGAACTTTCTTTGTTTGAGCGTCCTCAAACCTCACTTGGACAATAAGCTTGTCGGGCATTAAAAATTGAAAATTTACTAAAATAAATTTGAGTTAGAACTGATTGTATTAGGGTAGGACGATTAGTCATTCCTCTATATCAGTCTAACCCAGGAGATGTACATGGAAGATGGCGAATCATCCAATGACTCCTTAACATTCATACTAGGCAAATAGAAATTACTGTAAGGGTACGCATTCCATACAGTAAAATTGCCGCAAAATGGCCAGCAGGTTCACACCATGTGAGAAACCTTGCCATAAAATTTATTTACAAAACCATGCACACTAGAAGTTGAAACACAACAAACTTATTTTAATTTGACTGATGCGACCTTGACCCTCAATTTAAGATTTAGCATTAATGATTTGATAAACTACGGGAATTAGTGGTAGCTTTTCACGCATTTTCATACTTCATCTTTTATCGGCCGTTTTTTCATGTATACTTCATTCTTCCGTACCTTGCATTCATCATCTGTCATAAGTCATTCATCAGTTACCACATAACTCAGTGATTCAAGAGTTCACACAAAATTTAAGGAAAACAACAAAAGAATTCGTATACTTTCGTATACTGGAGGGTCAAAATTACATCAGTTGTACAGTACAAAATTCCTTAAAACTAACATGTTGTATGACTTTTGCCTGCGACAGTGGATGGGTTCAGATTATTGTGAACACGTTGCTAATGAAAACGGCTAGCATATGAGATGATAAAGGCAACTTCATGCATCCACGGGCGCAAACAAAAAAAGGTGATCAAACATACAAAAAATATTATTTAAGGGCGCCACAAGGTTCAAACAATTCAAAATTCTCACAGAAGCGGAACCTTGAAGAGCCTCTATGAGTTTTCTTAACTAAAAGTTTACAATAACATGGGCTGCAAAAGTTACAAGTACTTTAAGAGTAGAAATACCAAATTTTTGACTATTAACAGTATTATAATTTATTTTGCTTTAAAGAAGAAAGAAAGATAATTCCTTTGACATTACTATGACTGTAAATATAATTTCTTATGAGGGTCCTATATTTTTATTACATACAAAATTCACTATTAACATTGACCGGTGATGTATAGACATAGTTCTTTTTATTCATTAAAATTGCAGCCCAAGAAAACATTACACTTTTACATAAATTCTTTACATTATCAAAATTACAAGTTTATTTTGATGGATTTACATTCAGAATGAAATATAACAACAAAATTTTTGAGAAACACATACCTAGGACTCAGAACTTAATGATATCCTTAGCATGATAGTTTCCCATTGCTCCAGTATCTACATCGCATAGCTCGTATACGTTAGGGGATATGATTCGGTGAACCTGAGACTTGATGAAACGAGGTGCCAGTTTCTTTGAAAAATAATTCGCAGCGTTGCTATGAACAAATGACCTTCTCCAGACAATTTGACCTATGTCCAGACGAAGAGTTTTGCGACGAAGGTTATATCTATCGGCATTACGATGGAAAGCCTTGGTCAATGAGGAGGAAATTTCGTCGTAAAGGGCGTTCATTTCTGATAAACGACGTTGACGTTGTTCGGCAAATGCTTCTAAGGTACCACTATCAGAGGCATTGACAGTTCTATGGAAGGAGGCATGAGGAACATATTCTGTACCATGTACAAGGAAATAGGGAGAGTAACCTGTGGTTACATTTACAGTACTATTAATACAAGAACAGATTTTTGGAAGCTTGGAACACCAAGAACGTTGATCATTTTCTACCAATATAGAAAGAGCAGTAAGAAGAGTAGAATTGTATCTTTCAACGGGGTTATTCTGTGGGTGATAATATGCATTATAAAACAAGTCATTGATACCATAAGAATGTAAAAATGATTTAAATTCTTTAGCAACGAACTGTCGGCCGTTGTCCAAGACAACACACCGCGGAATACAATAGGGAAGAAAAATTCGTTCCTCGAGTAATTTGATTATTTCTTTAGCTGTAGGGTTTCGTAGTGGAAAAGCCCAAAGATATTTAGTAAAGATATCTACAACAGTAAGGATATGCACGTTGCGCTTATATGACATGGGTAATGGTCCTACCAGGTCAATACTCAATGATTCCATAGGTTTAGTAACGGGTTTTGGGTTTTTCATTAATCCATGAGGCGCTTGGTTATTATGTTTATATGCCTTACATGTTTGGCACTGCTTTACATAATCCTTAATGGTGGACAATAAACCACGGCAATAGAAAGTTTGAGAAAGATAGGCATGAGTTTTTAAAACTCCAGGATGGCAATTGTTATCATGAAATTCCGAAATTAAAGGTTCAAGTTGATCAGAAGGCACAACAAGTCTCCAAAATGAAGAATCTGGGGAAGAATTATTAGGTTTCTTATTTTTACAGTATCTATAGAGGTGACCATCCTCTAACATGAAATTATGGCAGTCTTGAGGTCTTTCTTCACAAGATTTGTAAACTTTACGATACCATGGATCGGAGACATTGGTATAAACAGACGGAAAAGTGAAAGCAGAAACAGGAATTCGACTGAGTCCATCAGCAAGTTTGTTTTCACAACCTTTCTTATAAACAAAATCAAAGCTGTATTGTGATAGACGCATAGCCCATCTGGCTAAACGTCCGCTGGGAGAAGAAATGGTTTTTAGATATTTCAAACATCCATGATCGCTCATAAGGGTAAAATGAGTACCTTCTAAGTAGCTACGAAAGTGATGTACAGAATCTACGACAGCAAGTAATTCACGGTCAGTAGTGGAATAATGTTGTTCAGTATCAGAAAGTTTACGGGAGAAATAAGCTATGGCATGCTCAGTTCCATCAGGAGATTTTTGTGAAAGGAAACTACCTATGCTTATTGCACTAGCATCGCAAGTAAGTATATAAGGTAGCGAATAGTCAGGAGGTTTCAATACAGGGGCCGTTATCATGGCAGATTTTAAAGCAATGAAAGACTGTTCGGCTTCATTATTCCAAGAAAATTGTTTATTAAATTTCTTACTTGTCAATTTACAAAGAGGAGAGGCAATAGCAGAAAATGATTTGATAAAACGTCTATAGTAAGAACACATTCCAAGGAAACCTCTTAGTTCCTTAGTTGAAGTGGGACGTGGATAATTTAACATTACATTTATTTTTTCGGGGTCGGTAGTAATACCGTCTTGGTTGATGACGTGACCAAGATATTTTAATGAGTCTTTACAAAAAACAGACTTTTTTAATTTTATAGTAAGATTGGCTTCATTTAAGCGTTGAAATACGGTCTTCAAGGAGGCAATGTGAGATTCAAATGTAGGACTACAAATTAAGATATCATCCAGATAGCAGAAAACATGATCACCAAGATCAGAAAAGAGTTTGTCCATGAGTCTTTGCATTTCAGCAGGTATATTCTTCAGTCCAAATGGGGTGACTTTAAAGTGGTATTGTCCTCTACCTTCCACAAAAAAGGCAGTTTTTGGACGGCTTTCGAGTGATAGGGGCAATTGCCAAAAACCGTGACTTAAATCAAGACTTGTAAGAAACTTGGTATCACGAAGGTTATCTAATATGCGATTGATATTGGGAAGTCTATAGCAGTCGGTCTTAGTGACGTCATTTAATCTACGAGGGTCTAATACAAATCGACCAGTACCATCTTTTTTGGGTACAATAAAAACATTATTTAGCCATGGGCTACGGGCAGGTTCGATTACATCCATTTTTAACATGGCATCTATTTCAGTACAAAGTTGTTCTCTTCTGACATGTGATTGGGGGTAAGTTTTCTGTTTTACAGGCAGATTGTCGCCCGTGTCGATAACATGACTTATAAGATGGGTACGACCTAAGCCTTTGGTTTCATAAGAAATCGTTGAGAATAGTTCTTTGACTTCATTCAGTTCAGAACATTGTGCTGGAGTAAGATTATTGGCAGAAACTAGGCAAGAAGGGGACGAAGATGTAACAAATATGTGTTTACTAGCTATTGGATTTGTCAAAGAATTATTATTATTCGGAAAGAGTCGTGGTGCTAAGCCGGAGTTTTCAAGAAATGGGACACCCAAAATTATTCCATGAGAAACAGAAGGGGCCACAATAAAAGTAACATGAACAGTCTTGTTATCAAAGCAAAGAGGAAGAATGATCTTTCCAATAGACTGGAAAGAGGAACTGTTAACACCAAACAATGTTTGAACATAGGGTTGCAGGGTATAGCCTAAGGTTGTAAAAGTTTTATAAGTATCTCTACCCAGTATATTTACTGCAGCTCCAGTATCTAAGAGAGCTCTAAAGGGAACATGGCGAATTTTAAAATTGATGTGAGGACGATTGTCCGAACCACTGGTAATGGCAACTTCGTTTAAATGACAGGTAAGATGGAATAGTTCAACAGAGGCTAACCAGTCTGACCACTCGGCATCTCTCTTCCCAGGAGAAGGACGAGCAGAAGACCGGTAGTTTACAAGTTTTTTGAACGTCGAGACAGGTTAGGAGGAGGCATACTTAAATTAGGCATTGAAACTCGTGAGGTGTTAGAAGCATTGACATTAGAATTTGTAGAGAAATGACGGGGTCGATAAAAGGTACGAGGAGTTGGCATTTTAAATTTACAATCTCTGGCCAGGTGTCCTGGTTTACCGCAAGTGTAACAATTATTGTTCCTACGTGTATCATGGGTAAATGCGACCTTTGGGCGAGTAGGAGGAGGTGCATTATTTGAGGTTGCAGGCATAGAAGAAGAAGTGACAAGAGTGAGACGTTCGAATCCAGTACATATTTGCTCCAAATCAACTATGTTGGAAGGATTTGCACCAATTATGGCAGCCGCAAAAGTTGTTTTTAGACCTTTCTTAACGATTTTTAGAATTTCCGAATCTCTAATAGGAGATTTCAGACTTCTGTTCATCATAGTGACACGCGAAATGTAATCGGATGCGGTTTCAGAAGGTGATTGTCTGGAACACCATATATTCATGCGTCGTTCAGAAGTTATATTTTCGTTATCAAAGCGGTCGAGGAAGGTGGTTTTCAGATCTTCCCAACACAAAGTGTTGAGTCGAGCAGCTCGATAAAAGGTAAGAGCTTTTTCGGTTAGAAATTCTGGAAGAACAGTAGGCAGTAGAGCTATGTCAAATCTTCGAGACAGACATATTTCCTCTAATCGAGTAAAAAATTCGATGAGATCACCCTCACCGTTGAAGATAGGAATGGGCCAAGAAGAAAAATTGATATTCAAGGGCACACAAGTAGTTTGACGTCGAGGAGTATCCAATGACAGAGTACGTGCAGGAGAAGTGGGATGGCTGAGGTTAACAGTTTCCGTAGTAATGGCACAATTGGAACCGGCGTCACTGGACAAATCAGAACTCTCAATTGATGGAGGCATTTCAGAGATCTTATTGTTGAAACTTACGCACTGAGCTCTAAGATCAGCGAGAGAATGGCTGGGCGTTATACCTCTCTGGGTTAATGCGTGTTTAAGAGTCCGAGAATTGGATACATTGACTCGCGAAATAGGCATAAAAGATGATCCAGACATTTTGAGATTCTAACTTGCAATGACTGTAGAATAATAAACGGTTCTTCTATATAAGTTGATCCTTACACAGGAGAAATAGAAAAATTGCACATGCAAAACGTTTTGAATTGACGATCTGAAAGAAAATTGGCAAATAATACTCAACAAGACAAAAGATTATACGTACCAATATTCAGCGCTGGATAGATTGCGATGGACTTGCAGGAATTAAAAAAAAATTCTTTAAAAGAGGAAAAAAAAATTTTCCAAAACAAAAAAAAGTTGAGAAACAGTGGACACCTTGGTTTGAAAATTGCTCTAGGAAATATGGACTCCTACCAAGAATCCAAAAAAAAATTCCTCAAAGCAAAACAAATGTTAACAAAAAAAAGTTTGGCAACCTTTGTAACATCAAATCTCAACAGTTGGGAACCATTGGATACAAAAAAAATTGTTTGGAAGTCTTGTCCTTTGATAAGACTCGAAAAAAAATCAATAACAATTATTTCTTTAAATTGTTAAAGTTTGGAAATCGCTGGAAAGTTTGACATTCCCTGGAAATATCGTAGACATAACATTACATACATTACATATCATAAAATTAACAATTCCAGCATATGAGTAAAGAATTATTGGTAATTATTCAAATTTGTTTTGTTAAGCCTCCTCTAGCAATATTGAGGTCTATGATCATTTCACTTCAAACCATACATAAATACATCTACAGCCTGCGTGACACGCACGCTAGGTAGGTACAAGTATAATGAATTTAAATTTAATTTCTTTACTTTTGAGTGTAATTAGCCAGATATAGAAAAACTTTACTTGGAATATTTCACAAACTAGACATTTATAAATTTACAATTCTTATTTTGTAGATCCCTCAGTGTAGAATCTTACATTAACAAACAAATAATTCCGTAAATAATTGCAAAGTGATCCTAGCCAGTATGACTTGAATTTATGCAAAATTGAAACTGGAATTTTTACAATCTCTTTGGCACAAAAGGCAAAGCATGGAACAACATGTAAAAAAAACTGTATCTATAGTAGGTATATAAAATATTTCAGTACAAAATGAACACAACAACACCATATTTTTCCATAAAAACCTGTGTAGTAGTCAGACGAATAAGGTTGTCTATTACTAGTGAAGGAAGCATTTATTTCCTCATCCTCAAAACCATCAAGCATCAAGGGTTCTCTGTGTAGATAAAGAAGGCCTCGAAGAAACGTCAGATCTAGATGACAAAACATGGGACATCCTTCTATTGGAGGTCAGGAACCGTCAAGGAAGAAAATTCCGTCATAGACATCCTTCGTAGTGGTGGTAGCAGGCTTCTTAAGGGATTGTAACGTTGGAGATCTTCATCTCATCAGAAGGAAATTATCTGGACGTCTTAGGAAAGTTTGGAGTATCTGTTCACAATCTTGTGAATTTCTTGTCGTATCTATTTCTTAAATTCTCCATTCATTAACAATATCTGATCGTACTTGATTATTTATTAATTAAAATGTGGTTATTATTACACTATTTATCAATTCAATTGTTCATTGCAGCACTAACATAACTTTATTGGTTATATGGTGAAATTTACGAAGTACACTTGTTGTAGTGAGGCGAAATTTCAAAACTTACTTATTTAATTATTAAAATGTTTTTTCTTTATTATTTATAGCACTGTTTATTTAATTCAATTATTCACTGAAGCACCATCATAGTCCTAATTGGTCACGCGGTGAAATTTCTTGAAGAGCAAAGTTGTACAGTCTTGTTGTGATGGTAATGGAATTTCAACCGTTTTTTGATCGAACATTCTAGAGAAGTGTGTGTGTGTTGGTGATGCATGGAAACATGGGTGGGTCACGTGATACGTAACGAACTTATCTACGCACTATTTAATGTTATCATTTATGCATTGTTAAATTCACTTCAAACACAACAAAAACCACAATAATTAGGCATCACGTTGGAGCGCCAATCTGTAACATTCAAACTGTAACATTTCTCCCATAGTCGGCAGATTTCAGTGACTCTCTCAGGGTTTATCGTTGGGTAAATTTATTGTGGTGGTTGTGCTAAGGAAACACTAGCATGATGTTGTATGATCGGTTTATTGACGAAGAATATGGTTACACAGATTATTATTACACCAAACAAAACAATTCACAGTTTTTAATACTGAATTACATTATTATAGCGACACTCACAGTATTTTGTAGAAGAGAAGAGACATTTTTTTTTTGGAGCGAGCCCCTGCTATGTCTATTGTAAGAAGAATAGCAGGAGACTGGCCAAAATGGCTGACTCCCGGAAAAGGATCAAGAAGAAGGAATCTGTTTTTATGATAATAGCAAAAGGTATTTACGATTTCTCTAGATAGGGGCCAGGGCTTTCACAGGATTTCGATAGATGGCAACACAAGTACCATTTTTTGGATATTAAATTATAAGGGTCCCATGACAAAGTCTATAGTAAAAGAAGATGTAAAAAAAGATGATCTGAATCATATAGAGCGATAAAGACTAGATAAATAATATTATGTCCTCGAAAATTTGATCCACGTGGTTCTCGGACGCCTGCGCTTCCTCACACCCTTACTTTCAGACAAGTGTATCCTCCTTGTCATTCTTATCTTGTTCATTGGTTCAACATATCCAAACCACCGTAGCTTATTCACGCGCATTCTGTCCGCTACATTCTTTTTATTTATTTTTATTAACTTTATTGATTAATTTAAGCAATCTCTTTAATTAGTACAATACTCTCACGCCATATCCCAAGTGGGGTAGGCAAAAAGAATGAAACACCATATAGATCTATCCCTACATATTTCTTTTACTTTTTCTACATTCATACAATTTCTCATATATCCACATCAAATTCCCTCATTCAACATATGACTTTCCTTGAAAATTTGATTCATGTGGCTCTCGGATCCCCACACTTTCTCACACCCCCTCTTTCCTATAGGACCTACTAGTTGTATTTGTGTTAACCTCTAAAATGGTATGGCCGTACCCTTACGGCGAGGAGTATCAGTGCAAATCTGAGTATGGCCGTACCGGTATGTCTATCAATATTATGAAACAACACAAAAAAAATATTCAAATTTAACACTCCACTGTCATCTATACGACATTCTTCACAGTATTTTATACTCATGGTGTAAAATTCTCGAGTTTGGGATATTTTATAGGTACGTATACATGCAAGCGAGGATACAGCGCCACCATCTTGTTTCTTGTCATTTCACTGGATTGCCAACCAGTAGTTCATGTGCGTCGTATTATTTTGTATGTTAGAGCGTTTTTTGCATTTTATAGTGAGTTTTGTTAGTTTTTTACTTCGTTTTTATTGGATGATCTCTTTTTTAAACAAATATTTAGAGAGTGATATTCCAACATTTTTTAACAGGCAATTTAAAGTCAATCCTTAAAATTTTATACATTGGTAGTGAATTTTTTTGCCATAGTTTTTATGGATACTATAGGCAATTTTGAGTGAAATTAAGAAAAAGAACATAAAGACTTATACAAGTATAAAAATAAAATAAAAAAATGGGATTTTGAGTATTTATTAGAACTCTATAAAAGTACTTATTTGTTTTTTACTGCTACCAAAGGTTGATGATACATGTAACCCATATATGAATTTTCGTAAGAAAACTGAGTTATATACTAAAATATTTACTGTTTTTATAGAATAATCAGTATGATATTTATATAATGTGATACTTAAAATATTTCTAATGGTAAAAAAAAACTTTCTCTATTAGGGAAATGCACATAAATAAACTCTCACTACAGGACAAGTTAATGCTTGTAATAATAATGTAGTTCAGTGTTTCCCAAACTATGGGTCGCGAGCGAATATTGAGCGGGCCCTGAGCATTAAGTATTTCCACGATTCGCTACTAGGGAATCTGAGCATTACCAATATTTTTTTTTTTTAAAAAAGATATATCTGGGTTTTGTTATAAACCCAAATACAACCTTATACACCTTTCACAGTAAGCTACTAAAAGCTTGTGTCGGGAAAGGGAGTTTGCCGGCACCTGGGATCGAACCACGGACCCCATGTTCACGAGGCCGAGACTCTACCTCCGAGCTACCGACGAACTATTTATGACCTCTTTTCTCTAAGACAGCTAAAGTGTGGGTCTCGAGGTTGAAAATTTTCATTAGATGGGTTGAAGCCCAGTAAACTTTGGGAAACACTGATGTAGGTAGTTACATTTCACTAGAGTGATACCAGATCAATCAATGACCAGTAATTTAAATGATGGTTGATTGTTAGTCTGAATTCTCTTGTACTAGTGTACCATAGGATGTCATTAGTTGATATATACATACAGTGTTTATTGTAAGTAATTTCTTAGTTGAATATGGAACAATGCTCATGATCATTGTCAATGAATATTAAATTGTATGGGATATTAGCAGACACCAACACACGCAACATAATCAATATGTTCATCATCTTACCACTTAAATGATTTAACATTGTCAAATGACATTGTTTATTATAAAGAATTAATTAATGTTTTTGTCTCACCAGTTGAATTTTTTAATAAATTTCATTATATCACACAGTCTACTTATATAGTTAAAATATTTTATTAGATTTTTTCAACAGTATCTCATGACATCTATCTATTGGCTTACATTGTGTCCATAGTGACAGTATTTCCAACTCAAATTTTAAAAAATATGAAAATCAGACTAAAAAAAGTTTGTAAATCTTTCCGATTTGGTATATTCCACTGGTTTTTAGTTTGTAAGGATCTCTTTTTAGATCCCAGCTTTTACAAATCAAAATATTTCTAAATCTCGTCAAATTTTTTGAGAAGTTTTTTTAAAATTTAGATTACCAAATGGGACCAAAATTATGTAGATCTACCTTAAAGTATATAAATTTGGCAACTCTGTAGAGTGGGCTTCAGGCAGATAAAAGAGAGTGCTGGACAAATCCATCTTTGCACATCTGTCTTCCTTATAATCATACTGATTTTATTTTATTCATTGTATTCATATTACATGTGTGATTCTTGTTTCCTTGCACAATATAATTGTCTGAAAGAAATTTCTTCCAAATGTTGAAATCATTTTAACATAACATGCATATAGGCATTCACAGAGATGGAACTAGTCCCAAAACGTAGATATAAATCTTGTATTATGGGAATGGGTACTAACTCTTGTTCTTTTCATTATTCTACTTTGTCTCTTGTATCTCTTTAATTAATTTCAACAGTCTTTCTCAATGATAATGTTTGTAAAACTTAATAGATAGTTGATGAGCGAAAAGGAGAAAAACCTTTCCATAGAAAACGACTAGTGAAGGTTTTAAATTTATTATAGAGATGCTATACACACATTCAGTACACCATTTAAAGAGAAATATTATGAGAAGTTTTAAGGAGCTTTGAGAAAACAATCTCATTTGTTAATATTTTTAACTGCATCTATAAATGGATGCTATTTTCTTATCTGACTTTATTTCCTTTTCTTGGAACTTTTTACGTCACTTGGAACATCAATTAGGTAAATATCAGGTGTTGCATAAAATTCCTGCCATAATTACCAGAGGTTGTCAGTATTGTGCATGTCCAATCTCCTAGTATTTGTCCCACAGGTGCACAACTGGACTGTGGAACAAACTACGGAATGGTTGGAGAAGAGCGTCGAACTGCCTCAGTATGTGAAGACATTTGTAGACCACAAAATCACCGGAGCTATTCTTCCAAGGTAATTGTCAATAAAATACTTCTTGAAACTTCTGTCCACACTAAAATACGAAATAGTGAGCAATTATTGTTATCTTCATTAGTGTGTCAAAATGTAGCTATTGTAATGTTTATAATTACTACTTGAAACTTCTGTTCCCAATAAAGGTTTATCTGTAAACATCTAATGTTATCTTCATTAGTTTGCTAAAATAACATTATTGTAATCTCTAAAAAGACTGTTATATAAAAATGCTACTTGAAACTTCTACCCACAATAAATACTTTAGGGCAAATATTTATTGTTATATTCATTACTGTAATTAGAGATGCAACGAATAGTATATTTGTCCAATACCCAATATTATGCAAGATCATGTGCCCAATAACCCAATATTCGGCAAAACAATGTTGAGAATGTGCGATACTCCCGACCGCACATCTTCTTGTATGTACTAGACTTGCAGCGCGGTACATTTTTTCGAAATTTTTGTGTTCCCAAAATTAATAATAATAATATTATGTTGTTTCACTCCGCATCAAATCAATTGATTAGATATTTGAGGATTGATAAAATTATGCATCTGCAGTTGACAATAAAATAGCAACAATCTGCAAGCTATTAGTACCTTCTAGTTTGACATTTAAACTATTCGGCAGAACACTGAATAATAGACTAGATATTTGGTATTTGCCCAAATAGTAAAAATATTGCCGAATAGGCAGAATACTGAAAAATTATGTAATATTCCTTGCATCTCTAATTGTAATGTCTAATAGCCAGTTCCAATAACCTATCTATCTTCCAACATTTGTTAAAAACCTATCCAATTTTTGATTTTGCGGTTTCAATAAACAAAGATATACCTATACCAATTTTTACCTGAATTTGCTATCTATCTTTTTTTTGGTGCACTAGTTATTCCCGGCTATAAAATATATGGGACGGACCAAAAATACGTTTCAATAATTTGCTCCAGGTAGTCGCAGTAAATGAATTCTCAATCCGTCAATATTGATGGAATGGCATAGATATATGAATGGTTTTGATGTTATAATTTGCATTTTAAGCAATGCCATTAAGTTTTTCATGTAATGAGATTTTTTTCATATCTTCCAAGTTGTAATCGAATGTGACAAACAAAAAAAAACCTATTTAA
Source organism: Athripsodes cinereus (assembly GCA_947579605.1). Lineage (NCBI taxonomy): Eukaryota > Metazoa > Arthropoda > Insecta > Trichoptera > Leptoceridae > Athripsodes > Athripsodes cinereus. The sequence continues at coordinate 17,119,551 of OX388309.1, forward strand.
GGATAGTCTAGCTTATGGAACAAAGATTTAGTGTAGGCATAATTTCCAATTGAAAAAGACTCGTGAATAAGTTATATAAATAACTAACCATGTTTCACAATAAACAGTTTATACATAATACAACGTTTTTATTGGTTTTGAATTTTTGAAAAGATTAATAATTATAAATTCCACATAGCAATGAACTATACATTTATGTGCATTGCTACCTATTTGTTTAATAAACAACAACATTGAATTATTATGCAATCTTATCAACTTTGCAGTAACAATAAAATATCATTCAAAAACTTTATGTGTGTTTCAAAGGAATACCTTAACAAATGATATAAATTCGATCCATCTTCGGTCTGGAGCGTTTTTGTTATTGAGAGGCAAATTATAGATAGATAGACTTTGATTGTTTATCGCAGATAGTTTTCAAACATATAATATTGGAACCGTCTATAAAAAGACTTTTATATACAAAATAGTAGATTTTACCATAGTTTTAATTATATTTTTAAGGTTCATATATCAATTGTTTCTATTTTTTTTATGTAATTGATACTATTGTGATTTTCAATCTTAAGTTTCCACATTTTTAGATAATATAGAAACTCATACTCATGTAAATTCTCTTCATACATAACAACATTGAGATACGTTCCTGTGAATATGTATAAGCCAATCATATATAAATATTTGTGTCCACCTAACAATTTCAGTGTAAATTAATTAAAAAAACTTATACTTTTTTATACACACTTATATTTTTATTTTTGTAGAATTTCAGTGTTTTAATACAATATTTTCACTAATCTCTCCTACTGATTGGAATGCTTTAAATGAATAATAATAATGATTATACAATATTTATTTGACCTTGTAATAATGTTCTTCTGTAGGAATGTTTATATTATTTATAAAATATTTTTCCTCATATCTTTATAAATTATAGAATCTTTCAACTGAATGTACAGATTTTTATGATTTTTGAAGTCTTAATTACAAAATGTTTCTTCACATTTGTTGCAATTTAAAAATTTACACCACCACAATGTAAAATCACCTTTTTAATTTTTATTAATCAGTACAGTATGGCAAAAAAAATTGTGGCTTGCATGAAAAAGCTACTTTCTATGTAATTAGGCAACAAATTTTGAGTTTGCCGGTAACCTGGAGGTAGAGTCTCGACCTCATGAACAAGGGGTCCGTGGTTCGATCCCAGGTGCCGGGAAACTCCTCTTTCACGACACAAGCTTTTAGTAGCTTAGTGTGAATGGTGTATAAGGTTGTATTTGGGTTCATAACAAAACCCAGATATATATTTTTTTAAAAAAGAAAAGTCGTCATACTAACTAACTGCATGTAATAAACATGCAAGTTGTTTCTTGTGCTGTTAAAAGAGCATTTAATTATCCCATATTTATTTTATTTTATAAGACATGATTATATAATGATCATATTCTTATTTAGTTTGAACTCCCATGATGAGATCATTATTGTAAGTGTGATTTTAATTCATAGACCTTATTTCATAGGATGGCAATGCAGAATGTTCACTTCCTGAGTACTGTCCTCGGTATAAAGGATCCAATCCACAAACAAAAAATCGCTCTCAAGGCGATGGATGTTGTCTTATTTGGACCACCAAAAGGTAAGACACATTCATAATTTTAACTGTTGATTCATCGGATTTGTTTGAGACACTAAGTGAAATGTTTAGGCTTCCCTTTTCCCTAATGTTAGGCTACTAAATGAACTTAAAAATTAATCAAATATTACATATTCACCATCTTGATATTTATTTGCTTTATTATACTTAATTGTCTCAGATATAAAATCGCTGTGTCATAATTCTTGCATTTATACAAACTATTACAGCTCTTCTAATCTAGCTATATGTTTTATTATTTAGGTGATAATATTTCAGTTGGATATAGGAAATATCTTAAAATACCATATACAGTGGTGCCTCACACAACGAACTTAATTCGTTCCAGGAGCAAGTTTGTTATGCGAAAAGTTCGTTATGTGAAACGCGTTTTCCCATAACAATACATGTTAAAAAAAATAATTCGTTCTGTAGCATAAAATATGCTAAGATGAGATAAAAAAAGATATTTTTTTTGTTATTATTTTTATTTAGATACATCTAACAAAAACATATTTTTTTTAATTTTAAGACAGACTAAGTAGAGTCTACCGAATCTTGCACATCTTCATCCATTTTCTGCTGTTTGGCCGATGGTTTCGTAAAAAACCTGCCCAAAGTCGTTTGTTTTTCTCTTTTCTCCAACATCGTAAGTTAAGCGCAGTGACTAACGACTGCCTGCAGTACCTGCGCGGGAGTATGCAATACATCGGCAGCGATCGTGGAAGCTCGGGCGACTTCGTTGTGTGAAGCGAAGTTCGTTGTATGAATCGTGAAATGAACGAACAGGAAGTTCGTTGTGTGCAGCGTTCGCTGTGCGAGGCGTTCTTTATGCGAGGCACCACTGTAGTTACGTGCTTAGTAAGCAACCTGTAAAAAATATAACAATTGTAAAAATTTGTTTGTCTCTATCACATTTTATTAATGAATAATGTATAAATTTGTCTAGAAATTAATTTCTACCCAAATCGTTCACTATTTCAAGAGTTTCTTGTTGTTTTCTCGTATAAAATATAGACATTTATGTATAACTTAGGTTATATTTATAACAGAAAGTTTTAAAAATGAACTGAATGCTTACTTAAATATTTGAGTGGGTTTGTATATATGTGTGTTTATATGTCCTAAATGGACTGAAATTAGGAAAGACAACTAAGGAAAATAATACACTACAGTATAGTAGTATAAATATTTGAGTGGGTTCATATATATGTATGTTTATACGTCCTTAATGGACTCTGAAAGACAGAAGTAGAATAATACTTTCTATACAAGGTCTCATTATTATTATTATTTGGATGATTTGTAAAGCGCCGTTTTGTGAAAAAAATCCACCTCAAGGGCGCTCTTTGCTAACTAAGGTTGTGCTTGAATTATTCCGTGAGATTTCTTAAATAGATAAGTTTTCAGTTGGTTCTTGAAACAAGACTATGTCCACGTTTTGTACACGAATAGGGTCAGCGTTTATGAGATGTTGTCTTCGTGGAGACGCTATCCAGAGAAATTCAGTTTTGGTGGGGTTGATTTTAAGCATATTGTTAAGATATCCAGGATGAAATGTCCGTTATGCACGAAACGACTTCTTGCTCAAGAGCAGATTTGGATTCCGGGGTGCATGATTTAAAGAAAATGCGATCGTCTGCATAACAATATGTTGTAAAGCCTAAGTTTTGAATAACATACTCTAATTGATTCGTGTATAAGTTGAACAAGATTAGTCCAAGAACAGAACCCTGTGGAACTCCATATAACGTTGAGTGTTTTCTGGATGTTGTGTTATTAAATTTGACTCTCGGTTGGATAGGTATGAAGACATCCACGTTAAAACCCTGTCCCCAATGCCGAACTCATGCTCTAGCTTTGAGAGAAGTATACTATGATCAACCGTGTCAAAAGCTGCACTCATATCGAGGAAAGACACTAGTGTTAGTTCAGCATTTCCCATGCAAGATATTAGGTCCGATACAGTTCTCATGAGTATCGTTTCAGTGGAGTGAAACTGCCCATAGCCAGATTGGTTTTTTGCAAGAAGGTTCGTCACATTAAGGAACTTTGTCAATTGATCACACTCAATTCGTTCTAGTAGTTAAGACATTAACCTTTTTTTTGTTATTTTATAATGGACATTTGAAATGTCAGACTTCAGGTTATTACGTGCAGATGAAGTTTCAGTAATTTTTCCATGTAGGTTCCTACCAATTTTTTTCACTTAAATGTGAGTATGTGGGGTGTCTAACTGCAAGATTTTTCATTGGGAAGAGGTTTTTGACACTTTTTTCCGTGTAGGTGCCTTTATTATCTTTTTTCACTTAAATATGGACCTGCGGGATGTCAAACTTCAAGGTTTATCACGGGGAAGAGGTTTTTAGCTCTTTTTCAATGTAATTACTTAACTTTTTTTTCTTAGATATGGCAAATAAAATTACTTATAAAGGAGTGTAACAACTTGTAATACAATTTTGATTTGAAAAAAAACGTCAACAAAAACATGAATTTATTGACAAATAATTAATCATTTTTAACAAGAAAACTAACCGTAAACGTTTCGTTGACATTCTTGACACTGCCTTTGAAGCATCCATCTTCTTGATTTTATATTTGTTCTTGGGAATAGTGCAGATAGTTGATGTTGACCGATTGTATGTGCGCGCTAGATATGCCACGCTCACACTTTGTTCTCGCTTTTCGACGATTTTGCGTTTCATTTCAACAGTTATTTTTATTCTTTTCTGGCTGTCCCTTTGTGTTTTTTTTCTTCAGGGACATTTTTGCACGGATTATAATACTTTGCACATAAAAAAAAAATACTAATAATATCAATACAAATTTTGGAAGGGTGGCTAATCACATGCGAAACCAACGCACTAACGAGGCGAGTGCTAAACACAGAGTACAGACTGATTGTGAAGACCGCGGAAGTCCCGGCACAAGGTAACAAGTGAATGTCGTAAAAAAGGGACTTAACCTTTTTCTGTAACTCGTTATGCGAATTACTCGTTATTATGAGAGGTTCCACTGTATATAATATTCTAAAATTGACTTGAGTGTATTTTAAATATATCGTATCTGTAAGTATCATTTCTTATTTCGTAATACTTAACTCAGTTTGACCAACATTTTAACTTAGGTTAGTTCTGCATTAAGGTAGCGAAATTTTAATAACCCCATAGTAATTTTCTGGGGCACTCGAAACATTGATTTTTTCCATTCATGATGTTCTATGAGTTTTTAGTTTTGTCTAATTTTTTAGCATTATAGCTATTTTTATGGTATTTATTTTAGTGAAAAGAGAAGAATGAAGATTGTAACCTACTTGGATTAGAATTCCCGAAAATTCTCCATATTTTTACAAATGATTTTGATTATTTTTGTTTGGGAACCTGTGCTTTAGATTATTTTTGAGTAATAATAATTATTCGAGTACACGTACTTATAAATAGTTGACGGGTAGGTGATGTAGGTGTAAATACATATTGTAAATTTATTTAATATCCTCTCTTCTCATGTAATAAATAGGTATACTTACGTATCTCTTACCTAACTTTTATACATACTGGTCTTGATGATGACTGACTGGTAGTCACATTTTCTACTTCAAGTGTGAAGTGTAAAACTGACGAGACTAAAACATTAATATTATTGTTACATGATAATCAATCTTGACAATCCAGGGCTACCAGCCGACAAAAATTATTTTATTATCTATCACTATTTTGTATAGACATATCGATTAATAGGTGCTACTAGAATTTTGTTCATTGAAATCGGCCGTTTATTGGATTTTCATACCCACATGAATTTTCCCGAATAATCTCTTGCAACTTTAATCTTGTCACGAAAATCATCATCACCAACCTTTAATGCCCTGATCTATAATATGTCTACTTAACTACATACTAAGATTCTAATTTCGCGTAACTTCGTCTTCCAGTTGGTGAGTATTAAAAATCGTTGATAAAATATAAAATATGTAGAGCAAATAAATAACGTGTTGAAATATTACACGCAACTCTCAAAAATAGTACATAAGCTCTAAACTCGTGAACAGGGGGTCCGTGGTTCGATCCCAGGTGCCGGCAAACTCCCCTTTCACGACACAAGCTTTTAGCTTACTGTGAAAGGTGTATAAGGTTGTATTTGGGTTTATAACAAAACCCAGATATATCTTTTTTTAAAAAAAAAAAAAAAAAACTTATTTGAAAATCTATGACTCTTGACCTGAATTCAAAATATTAATGTAATCTCTTCCATAATTAACTATTTTTTCAAATAATAATTTGATAAGTATTAAATTGATTAAGCTCCAAGTCAATTTGTAAATTTATATAAATTAAATAAAGCAACGTGTTACGCAATTTTTTAATCAAAAGATATATCTGGGCTTTGTTATAGACCCAAATACAACCTTATACACCTTTCACACTAAGCTAAAAGCTTGTGTCGTGAAAGGGGAGTTTGCCGGCACCTGGGATCGAACCACGAACCATTGATATAGTAATTAATATCGAATTTGAAAGACTTACCAAGTTGAAATTCTAGTAACGTCAATAGGTGTATCGCGAAAAACTTAATCGAATAAAATATTATTTTATCTCAATTTTTAATACAAATCATATTTGATGGAGTGAATAATAATGGGTAGTTGACATAATCCTAGAAGAATGATGGGCATCCCTGCAACAGGTGATTTCACCTCATTAGCTAGCCGTGCTGCCTCATACCTGTGCCTATGCCTATGCCTGTACATAATGTTAGCACTCCACAGTGATCACTGATCACTTCTCACTGTGATCGTGTTCTGCAATTCCGCCTACGTCCGATAGTCGAGTCGAGTGTTTTGACACATTCCTTACTTATGTTTATTTTTTATCGTTTCATTCACATTATTCGATTACAAACGTTTCTGTCTGAACCCGAATACAATGTCACGTTTATATTGTGTATTTACCTATCTCATCTTTATTTCATGCAATTTTTTTTTAATTATTAATCATGTCAGATTACATACGTTACTAGATTTTACTAGTTCTGTTTCGATGCTAGATTTCAGTGCAGGGATTTGATTAATCGTAATGGTCCACAATGTGCCTGATGGATGGCCGAGAAAGTGGATTTTCATGTTAGTACCCATTAACTAATTTTTAATTAATTTACGTGCTTTTGCTTTAATTTTTATGCTAAGTTTATGCACAGAAGACTATTATACAATAATAAAATATACTAGAGTAGTGCGGAAGACTTTGATTTTCAATCAATAATTACGGGAAGAACTTACCTATTACCTACAATTCTTGGCTTAATCACTCGTTTCGTACAGTAATATTCATAATATAATAAATTAACTGGTGATCGCTTCTTATGCATTAACGTATAAAACATTGTCACATGTTTTGTAAAAATACCTACCTTAGTACATAATATAGTTAAATAAAATAAATGACTAGTCAGAGATAACCTTCAAATGTGTCTATTGTAATGAGTAGTTACGTAGTTACCTATCCATTAATTGATAGCGCACCATTATTAGGTACTATGTACCTATTACTTTATCGTTAGCTAATAGCTACCTTCTGTTCCGTTCCGGTAAGAGTTACGAGTAGGTACACGTGGCGCTGATGATACCACTGAAAAATACTAGAAAAACTGGGAAGTCTCGAGATAATGTACAAGGCATAAGCTTTGTTATAGGTATTCTTCTGAAAACATTCGCATCTTTTCATACATTTACTCATTCTTTCTGATAGAAATGCATCCACACCCTTACACGCATGTTGTGAGTCAGGAACTCCTGACCACAACTCTATTCTTAATCACGAAACATTAGAAAAAAATCTATTCTTCCATCTCTTTCAGTAATCCCACTTCCTTTCCTCTTTGTTTCACTCACACAGAACATCTAAAAACTTTCCATTCATCATCTCAATTATTTCATTCGTCTTTCATCCCTCTTCTCACATTCAACACTCTTAACCGGCATTCCGGACTCCTCTTTGTGGAATTCACCCACTTCACCGATGCGGCATGATGGGTGGCAAGTCTCATCGCTGCTATTTGCGACAAAGTGCTAAGATTTTAACTTACTACCACCAAGAAACATACGAAAACCCTCTACCACATGTATGATATAAGAAAAAAAAGAAAAGTAAAGTAAGAACCTCCACCAAATTTAGACGAAAGAAAATTTAAAAGAATCACTATCCTTAACACTTCTCATTTTTCAAATAAACATATATATTTTTTCTAATTTTATTTTATTTATGTGACAGAAGACTAGTAACCGTAAATTTCCCTTGAAAATGTGAAAAGAGGTACAAATAGGAAGTTTTTATAGAAGTTAGTTCCACAATCTGGCACTGTGGACTATAAAAGAATCTGTATAACAACTCAAGTGATCGTCAGAATATTGCAGGAAGCTCATGAAAATTCAAAAACTCAAACCTTCCCTTGAGATACAATGGAGTAGTTGGATTAAAAATAATCTTGTAGAGAAAAAAAAGCACGTGAAGGTTTCTGCGAATATTTTTTGATCCAAGACGCTCACGATACTCAAAAATTTGACATTTACTCGTAGAGAGAGAGAATCCAAATTTATAGGTATGATTAAAAGATTACGCTCTCTACCTTTAATACCTATCAATCTTTACTTCGACAATTAACTATTTTGGGCGTCCATCGGTAGAGTTACTTGACGTCCAAATTTTTAAAAATAGTCTGAATACTAGGCTATCTGTTAATGGCCGCGTCCACACAGCTGGACGAAAACGTCAATCAATCTTCAATAATTTGGTGACGATTTGGAGCATTCTCCGAAGAAACATAAGAAACAATGCCTTCTTTACCCTCCTTAGATGGATAACGAAGGCATTTATTCTAATATTTCTAATGGCGGATGAACTCACTTGCGCAGATTCGCGCGAAATTTTAAATACACTGATCATTATCTTCTTCCTGCGAATGGTGACAGAGAACTGGAGAAACACCAGAAGCTTTTCTGCGCGTGTGTTGATCTAGATAAGCTTATGATAGAGTAGATCGTGAGAAAATGTGGCAAGTACTATCAATGTGTGGGGTGGGTAGTCGGCTAATTCGCGCCATTGCGTCCCTTTATACAGGAAGTTCTGCGTGTGTTAGAGTGAACAATAACCTGTCGGAATGGTTCACACTGACCAAAGGAGTAAAACAAGGGTGCGTGATGTCGCCATGGCTTTATAACCTATGCATTGATCATTGTGTTCGTCAATTGAAAGAAATTAATGTAGGTGTTGATATGAATGGGATGAATGTAAGAGCGTTAATGTTTGCCGATTATTTGGTATTGATGGCTGAAAGTGAAAGTGATCTACAGTGAATGACGACGTGTGTGTATGAAAATCGTGCGGTTAATGGATTGAGAATGAATGCAAAAAAGACAAAAATCATGGTGTTTGAAAGAGGAAGTGAGAGAACAGTATGCCAGGTAATGATTGACAACGAAGTGTTAGAGCAAGTTGACGAATGTGTGTACTTATGTGGTGTTCTCACTTTGGCGAATATCGCCAGACACCAAAATATCGCCAGCCATTTGAATCGTGTGAACAAAATGACAGCTAGTCTGAAACGATAAAAACCAGTAGAAACGATATCGTCTCGAGTTGACCACCTTCCAACATTTTCGGCCGATTGAACTATTCGCGCATGCGCAGATGTGCGCGGCGTTCGTATCTATGGTAAAAACTTTATAACCTATAAATTTTATAATGTTTCCCGCTTCGTGACAGCTGTTATCTTTGTTGTTGGTTTGTGGCGTTTGTTTCCTTAATTAAAAGGCGCATTATAACCTCTACTATAACATTTTCGACTAAAAATAAACACTTCGCACTTAGGTAGTTTGTTCACGAGAGATGGGAAGTGTGAAAGCGATATTGAAAGGAGAAAAGTTGCTGGCAATAAGGTAAATGGTGCAATCTGACCAATAATTGCAAATAGAAACATATCCACCACAGCTAAAAGGTTGGTGCACTCTGCTATCTTAGTGCCAACACTTATGTATGCAAGTGTGACGTGGACATGGTTAAAGAAGGATGAAAGTGGCATAAATGCAGTGGAAATGAGATCGTTGAGAAGGATGTGTGGTAAAAGTCTGAGAGATCGTGTGCGTAACAGTGATATACGAAAGGAATGTGGAATGAAATTTGGTGTAATAACAAGGATAAATGTAAATAAGTTAAGATGATTTGGGCACGTGGAAAGAATGAGTGAGGACAGAATGACTAAGAAGATATATTTGGCTGAGAGGAATGGTGCTCGGAGACGTGGACGTCCGAGGATTAAATCGCAAGGTCATTTAAATCAAATCCTACAGGACGGTCACGTGTTGAGCACATTGAACAGGAGAGCATGCATGAGGAATTGTATGACAGTGACGGAAGCGAAAGATGTATGCAAGGATAGAAGGAAAAAGCGCTCGATCCTTTCTACCTACCCCGCGAGGGAAGCGGCGTGATGGTATGTATGTATGTATGTATTATTGCGTAAACTTTTATATTTTTTTTATTATTTCAAAGCCTAAAAAAACTCAGGCTGGCTTTGGACTTGTATGGAAAACACGCCACTGTTAGATAACTAGTAACTAATGGGCGACATGACATTATAATATATGTATTCACGTGATTTGATGATAAGCAGATAATATTATTATATTATAGAACAGTCGGAAATGACCTGTGATTTAGTTTGTTCTTTGGGTGTACGTACGTTAGTGACATAGCGTACCTTAGACGGGCCCTGGACCACTGTATGAAAGACTGTATCAAAGACTGATCTTTCATTAGTGGAATGCATGTTGCACATGCATTTCGAATGAAAATTAGATCATACAGTCTTTCATAATATGCGATACTCCTCGCATACTGGATTAAACGTTGTGTCGGTCATTCTGCGATTTGGTCCTGATGATACACATGATCACATATACATTATGGGTTTTTCCCACCACTTTCCCCTGGATGTTTCAAGAGCAAAGCTCCTATATCATCCAGACTCAACGAAACAAAATAATTTTTTTTTTTCAAGGGAGGGCTCAGGGTTTGCCAGAAGGACTCCCCCCAACAAAATCCTCCCTAAAATTACAAAAACCCTTAATGTCCCTTGGAGGAGATACTCACTTCAAGGTTCTACTCACTACTACAATATTCTTACAGTTACGTATTGCTACGTACTAAAACTCTTAACCCTAGGGACAACACTTTACAACTTATTTACTAGTGTTAGCACAATTAGAAATTTACTTACCACTATACTCACCCTTTCATGTATACAGAATTCTCCTTATAGAAAAGGAAAACAAAGGAAGAAGAGAAAAAAAAATCGCAACTAAGGCTGAAGGATAGTGGACTGTGATGCAATCCTGAGAGAAAAAAAAAGAAAAAAAAAAGGAAAATCCTCCAAGGGGCAAAGTTAAAGTTATTTAAAAGCCACCTCCGATAAGAGGAGTGGACATACACAAAACAAAGAAAAAGAGGAGTTCAGCGGCTCAGAAAGTATATCAAACAAATTCTTTGGCCCGTTACATAACTACCCCGCTCACTCACGTTATTAATCTCAGCATAACTAGTGCGGTCTTCCCCGATCATTTAAAAGAAGCATACGTGATACCTATATTCAAGAACGGCAACCGGGAGGAACCAAAGAATTATCGTCCAATTGCTCTTTTGAATACTATATCTAAGGTATACGAAAAAGCCATCAATATGCAATTGACCAGATATCTCGAGGAGAATAAATTATTACCTGAACAGCAGTATGGGTTTCGTGCGGGAGTTGGAGTCCAGGATGCTATTTTAACTGTCACTGATTTTATTACAAAGGCACTTGACTCAGGAGACACTTGTATCGGAATATATCTAGATCTTGCTAAGGCTTTCGACACCGTTTCACATAAAATACTTATACAGAAAATGCATAAAATGGGTTTTAATGAAAATTCAATTACATGGTTTAAATCATACCTCGGTAATAGAAGGCAGGCTGTCAGACTGGGAGAAAAAACTAGTCCGTACCTTCCAGTTACACATGGAGTTCCGCAGGGTAGTGTCTTGGGTCCTACTCTTTTTCTAGTATACATAGCTGAAATGAGCAAACTGGGAGTTGAGGGGTCTATAGTTACATTTGCAGACGATACAGTGCTACTTTTTCGTGCTAAAAGTTGGGATCAAGTATATATCAAAGCAGAGATGGGGATGAATATTGTACAGAAATGGCTAGTTCAAAATTTGTTAACATTGAATGTCGGAAAAACTAAATACATGACATACAGCATAGACATTAGAAATCAACCGACTTCAACTGATACATCAATTAAGGTGCACAGTTGTAACTCATGGCCCTGCTCGTGTCCAGCATTGACTCGCGTGACAACTTATAAATACCTTGGTTTGACTGTGGACAGTCACTTGAGATGGACTGGTCATATAAATGAAATTTCAAATAAAGTAAGACAGCTTGTTTACGTTTTTCGTAACATTAGAAATATGTTTAGCCAATCTATCTTAAAAAATATATACTATGCAATAGGTCAATCTGTATTTTCGTATGGTGTCATGGGTTGGGGAGGAATGGCTAAAACAAATTTATATCCCTTGACGATTGCTCAAAAATCTATTTTAAGAGTCATTTCCCGCAGGCCATACAGATACCCCTCAGACCAATTATTTTCTGATTTTGGTGTTTTGGATGTAAGACAGATATACATGAGAACCATTATTAAATACTTAAATAGAGACACAACAGCTTTTCGTCCACAATATGTCTTAACTCATAATACTAGAAATGCCCAAGTACTTCAGCCCGTGGCGGTACGCACCACTTTCGCCCAGCGACACTACTCATTTCTAGCTCCAAGACTTTACAATAAAATTATGCAAGATATCCAGGCGAATTGTGTGCGTGGAGGAGGTGTGAACTTGGAGAGGTTTGTGACGGGGTGGTTGTGTGAATTGGGAAGGAAAGAGTGTGAGAGGCTATTATTGCAGGTGTTACAGTGATGAGAGGGACGAGAGAGAGGAGGAGATGGAAGGATGGAACAGGGGGGAGAAACTGGCATCATTCTTGTTCTTTTTATTTTTTTTTAAATCTACATACTGATTGTCCATTTTTTTTTTCTTTTTTTTTCTTATTATTGTTATTTTTGTTTCGTATTTTACACACGGTGATTACAAGAACTGACTAGAATAATTTAGAACATGTATACATATAAAGATACTGCCTCAGAACAGACTCAAGTCTAGTGAGGCAGTAAATTCCATTTTTCTATTGTCAAAAGAATGTGTTTAAGATATGATGTTTAGTTAGTAGAAAATTATTTTTTTGTAGTAGTTAGTTGTTTTATTGTTATATTTATGGAAAATAAAAAAAAAAATCACTCACAAATCCGCAGGAGGGAGTCCGGGTCGACGAAGATCATCCCATTTCAATTTCCATGCTTCCACGAAGACAATAAAACACTTAAAATTGGTAGCATTTAGAGTTAGTTCCCCAAACCACACAGGCCGTGGAGTATCCACGCTCAAACCTTCAATCATTGCATCCCTCGCCTCGGACATTATATCACACTCCCAGAGGATATGTTCTGCATATTGAACTCCACCCCCACAAGGACACCATGGTTCGTCACACAAATTCAGGTCAAAGAGTTTCCCCTTAAAATCTCCGTGGCCTGAAATTAGCTGTGTAGAGAAGTGCTCAAAATGAATGAAGTGACGTTGCATTCGAGCCCTGACATCTGGAAAGAATCTATAAACCAGTCTTCCTGTCCTCCCAGAGTCCCATCTCTCCTGCCAGATATCCATTGTTTTTTCTTTAACCCTAATCGTTGCTTCCTCAAACCCAGCTCTTCCGGATTCTGGTCTGAAAATAACACCAAAATGCTCAGCTACACCGTCAACCTTCAAGCATCGTCTGGCAACACTTTCTTTGACCTCAAGATCCGCTGGCAGAACTCCTGCAATCACGGGTAAACCATCTGTAGCAGATGTACGATGTTGTGTGTACAACATTGTGATCATGTGTACGATACACATGATCACAATGTTGAAACACAACACCTTTTCGACGAATCCAATCTGCATGTTTTGGTGACAAGCCGTGACGAGACGAGACACGGCCCGTCACCAGAACATGCAGATTGGATTCGTCGAAAAGGTGTTGTAGAAAGCATGTTGTTATTACCTCCGGAAAACTGAATGCAAGGTTATTGAAATTTATCGTCAATAATTCCAAGAGTTCCTTAAAAGAATGCATTTTCTGAATTTCCGATTTTAAACATGTTTTCAAAGCAATTAATTTATTGTTAATGAAGATCAACTGACATGTCTTTATTGTGTGTAGCAGACAGTTCTCCTAGTAACTAGTTATTCACTGCGTCGGTGTTTAGGTGGTAGAATTCCATAGCGAAATAAATAAAACAAATGTTTTTTTTTCACTATCAGTTTATTTACGAGAGAGACGCTTTTCCTCTTGTTGGGGCATCTCCTGAGATTGACAATGTCATAACAAGACGAAAGACGTCTCTCTCGTAAATAAATCGAATTGAAGAATAAAACATTTGTTTTATTTATAGTAACTAGTCGACTAATAACACACGTCGCGGATCAATAGTGAGAAGTCTTCTGTCTTTTGGGGGACCGCTTAATCAGGGGAAATAACGCTTTTTTGACTTTCCTATTTTTTTTAGTGAAAACTTCTGTGGGCATTTTTTATGATATGATTTTTTTTTCTCGGGAAATACGGCCTAAGGGTTGAAGTGAGATTGTGGATAACGTTTTACAAATTTTGCTTACACACATTCGGGACATCTGTGACTCAGAGCCGGGCCCCCTATATCATTGATACGGCGATAGCTACGCCCCTGGTGTACGTTTATTTTTTTACTGACCTCTATTTTAAAATGTATCCTCTCAGACTATACTCACCTACTACTACGTGATCGATGTTGTGTTTGAAATATTCCTGTTTTTGTATCGAATCCAATAAAACATAAGCTACTTATCCATCAGCGCAAACAAAAATATCGATTTGCGAGACCTGGTCATCCGGTCTTGTCTATAGAAACATTATCGATTTTAACTTCCAAACACCTTGGCAGATTATGTCGTGAAGGTGCAATAGGTAAGTATTGGTAGATTGAATTTGTGCATCGGATTCCGCAATCACAGTTTTGAATATTCGTGTATTGTTTTTATTTTCACAACACCCAAACATGACCATTTTTCAAGCTATTCTAAACATGAAAAAATATGCTGTGATAATTCAGTGTCTACTTGTTTCTTCCGATGTCTTTCCTCAGCTTGGATATACATGCGAAAATTCTAACCCCCCCCCTCCCCACCCCCGCTAAATTTTCAATTAGTGTAGGATTTTGAAATTATTCACGATCTCCTTACTTTTTGAGACCAACTTATGTTTAGTATGGCTTCTCACTTCGATGCTAATTCGATCCATACTTGAATTGTAATTTTGTCCAATTTTGATTTTTGAGATTATAGTATTTTTCTATTATTATTGATATCCACCCAGGTTACCTATCCATTGAGGTGGTAATTTCATGGTTGGCAAAATAACTTGAAATCTTAGTGTCCGCTTAACAGTTCTTTTAGCCAAAATTATTATTTTCACCGACACCGATTCTACATGGTCCATTATGAAAGTAATGCACATTTTCTGGGAAAAATATATTTTTTGATCCTATCGGTACAAATGCTTAAAATTCTTCGAAATAGTCCCCTCCTGCATTAGGATATGTTCACATGGCAAAATTTTGACGCGCGTTTTTGAATCGCGCGTCTAGAAACCCTTATATTTATCTAATGGGGTGTTTACATTTGGCGACTATCGCCAGGCGAATTTCAAAATATATCGCCAGGCGAAAACACAAAATTCGCCGGACATCCATTGATCGTCACACCTGTTCACACAGTCCACCGATATAGAAACGATCTGTCAGATGCGCTTTGATTTTGACACTGTTTTCAAAATGGCGTCGAGATGGAGATCGCGAAGTGTTTATTTTTAGTTTAGTCGAAAATGTTATAGTAGAGGTTATAATGCGCCTTTTAATTAAGGAAACAAACGCCACAAACCAACAACAAAGATAACAGCTGTCACGAAGCGGGAAACATTATAAAATTTATAGGTTATAAAGTTTTTACCATAGATACGAACGCCGCGCACATCTGCGCATGCGCAAATCGTTCAATCGGCCGAAAAGTTGGAAGGTGGTCAACTCGAGACGATATCGTTTCAGACTAGCTGTCATTTTGTTCACACGGTTCAAATGGCTGGCGATATTTTGGTGTCTGGCGATATTCGCCAAAGTGAGAACACCACAAAACAACCGTTCACATGAGCGCGCGTCAACGCGCGTTGACGAAAACCCGCGTTACATGTGAACTTAGCCTTAATGTACTTGCGGAGACGTGTCTGCCACGCCTGGAAGGCACCCTGAGACTCCTCCATAGGAATGCCTTTCAAGAACGTCGTAACATGCGTTTCGATGTTTTCCACGGACTCCAAATGCTTTCCTTTCAGCTCTCTCTTCAGTCGGAGGAACAAAAATAGTCATAGGGAGCTAAATCGGGACTGTAAGGCGGCTGGGGAACCACTGGGGTACTACTTCGGGCCAGGAAGTTGTCTATGATGAAGGCCGTGTGGGGAATTTCTGTGTGCTCGCATTTACAGATCCTTGGTCACAACCTATGTGCCACAAATGTGGACAAATTTAGGGAGTCAGCGATTTGCTGGATGCTCAATCGACGGCCAGACGCAAAACTTGGCGCACGTGCGCACGTTTTCTTCGGTTCTGGCCTTTGTGGGCGTCCAGAATGGTGTTCGTCAAGGACCTTCTCCCGGCCCTTTTTGAACGCCTTGCGCTACCTCCCAGATTGTGATCTTGCAATTCACTCGTCCTTAAAGGACTCTTGAAGCATCTGGAATATTTTGGTAGCATTCTTTCCAAGCGGCACGCTAAGCTTGATAGCGTACTGCTGATCAAGCGAACCGTCTTATCACGCCGTGTTACACAGACAAAAAACACACTTCACGAAAGTGTGTTTTTGACACGTCCTTCCACTCTCACTACTCGGAGCGAAATTCAAACATGCGCATTTGAACGGGCAGACCTCACGCTACATTTTCCGAATTTTTTGAATGCGGCCACGCGCACGTGCAACTAATTAGTTGCTGCAACTTAGTACTTACCGGTGAGTAAACTATTTAGTTGCCGGTGATTAAAGTTGCCAGAGCGCAGTAAGCCAATAAGTCTCGAGGAGCATTATAACACTTCTCCATAAAAATATGAAAATTGGAAGATAGATCATCTGTGACAAACCCATTATTCTACAAATTTATTTGTATATGCCATGTTGTAAAACTACCTATTGCGTTTAAATATTTTATGCAATAAAGTTTATTATTATTACTATTAAAATAATACAGCTAACAGATTTTTTGTTATAATGCACTTACCCATTAGCTGAGGTCATACATTGTTAAAATGTAAGCAATGTTCATACTGTTCCATATCGCTTCAAATCATGGAAGTAAAAACCTAACTAGAATGATCACCCAAGGAAACCTCTACACCACTAATACAACCTTATTCTTATTATTATCTTAGTGCCATATTGATAAATAAATTACCATAATCGAGAAACATTATTAAGAAAATATAATAGAATAAGATATTTCCCTCTTTGCTCGAAGTATGTTTCCTTACGACCACTCCAATTAGCTCACACCTCTATGTACACACAAATAAGGTAAAATGTAATTAGATTTACATACACATACATACATACCATCACACCGCTTCCCTTGCGGGGTAGGCAGAAAGGATCGATCTATCCTTGCATACATCTTTCGCTTCCGTCACTGTCATGCAATTCCTCATGCATGCTCTCCTGTTCAATGTGCTCAACACGTGACCGTCCTGTAGGATTTGATTTAAATGATCTTGCCATTTAATTAGATTTATACCTGCAAAATAAAAGTTGAAAAAGCTTTCAGAGGATTCTATTTCTATTGTTAGAAATTCTTTGATAACATTCTCAGGTAGTTTAAAAGCTGGCGATCCTGTTTATTTAGCAGGTTTCAGTTGTCTTAGGGCCGATATTATAAACGAGAAACCTAATATCTGTAAGTATATCGACACTTTGCGAAAGGGTGGCAATCTGTTTGTATATTTCACTAGTGAATATATTATACGAGATATTATCAAAATAGGTATACAAGACAAATTAGAAATCTTGCGGTGCCACAAGTGTCGACCTCATTTGTGAAACGATTCCACACATTTCTCGGGTCAAGACTCTGTAGTACCGTACTATAGAGGATTCAAGGTACAGAGGTGAGTTTTATGACGAGGACTATGATTTACTCTTTTCTCCTCATTTTGGGACTGGACTAGTCTGAGAGTCTGCTGTGTAGCATTCCGATGTGAAGCCTTTTTCTTTTTTTGATTATGTCAATTTTTTTTATTTTTGATGGTATTTTTCTGTAGTTGTTACAATAAATTTTACCTTGATATGGGTGCAAATCCAGTGATGTAATATTGAGTTCATAAATGTAAATTTAAATAGTAAAAAATTGTTATACTCTGTTCTGTAAATATTTTTGGTAAATAAATTATTATTATAAAACTATTTTAATAATTCGTTAAATATAAATATATTTGCCTACTGTACCCATTGTTTTTAACCGGTGGTCACATAAGATCTTGCCTGTCCCTTCTATCTACCTGCTCCCCATTGA
This sequence comes from Athripsodes cinereus, assembly GCA_947579605.1. Lineage (NCBI taxonomy): Eukaryota > Metazoa > Arthropoda > Insecta > Trichoptera > Leptoceridae > Athripsodes > Athripsodes cinereus. Next base: position 17,137,969 of record OX388309.1, read on the forward strand.
TAAAAACTTAACCCAACAATCTCATAATTTACACACAACAAATGAGTAAATGACAGCGATGCAATAAGACTTTATCATAACAAAACACGGGCGTAGGTTCATCTATTGTTACTTCTTTCTCTCTTCAGGCAAATAGTGAGACAACAATGCTTGTTAAAGGTTGTGAATTAAAATGCAGATTTACACAACATACTACTACAAAACAGTTACTCAAGTGGCGTGGTTAAGAAAGCCACCACCGGATAGTGGTCAAGTAAGCAAGTACTTCCGGTACTATTAGTGTTGTCAGGTACAGAAATACTTCAACACTCCCACTATTTAAGTACCTGGCAAAACCATGCCAATTCTAAAATAACCACAAATAGACAATAAAGACAAATCAAATACAACAAACAATATTATTAGGACATATCAAATAAGTTCAACTGATCAAACATTCTATGAAAAATTGGTTTGGGTAATGGTTTTGTGAACAGCAGGGCTAAAAAGGCCACTTTATATGAATCGTAATAGGAACATATTAGGAATTGCAACACAGTTGGCAATACATATAATGAATTGCTCGCAATTCAAATCAGCAATTCACCTGCTTGACAGTTTTCTATAGAGATTCGTAAAATGGTTCACTAAATATGAATCGCTTACTTGTCAAATAGCGGAATCACTACAATATGTTACTCCGGACTGACATTTTTCAATTCCTAATGTAGATTGCGCGCAATTCTTATCAGCAATTCCTCTGTTTGACAGTTTTCTGTAGATTTATAGAGTCAAATAGCTGAATTATTAGATGTTACTCCGGACTAACATCTTTCAATTCATCTTATTATTCAGTTGGCTTATTTTTTATTTTTTTTTAGAAAAATACATTCATAATGGCAGATTTCGGCCTTTATAATTTTATTTTTGTATAATACAAGCATTAGTGATAATAAGTGTCCTTGGAAGTAGGCAGTTAAATAGTGTTTCATAAAGAAATATAAGCCAAACTACAAAATTTTGTGATTGTTGGACAGGTACCTTTCACTCGGAGCCACTCATAAATAAAGATAATAAGAAAATATAAGGCTACTTACATATTACCCATCTACTTACACCATAAAGTCATCATAGTCTTAAAAACAGCATATTTTATTTGCATTTCAGGTGCTAAATACATTGAACTTTTATGTATCGGGTTCTTAACAGAGATTTATAGGAGGCAGCGCACACCACAAGATGCACAAAGTGTGTTAGGTCATTTTTTTCACATGCCCAAACCATCGTAACTTATTTACATTCATCTTGCTTATTAAATTTACTTCTATTCCACATTCCTCTCATAACGCACGGTTACACACTCGATCTCTCAGACTTTTACCACACATCCTTAACGATCTCATTGCTACTGCAATTTGTGCCACTTTCATCCTTCTTTATCCATTTCTACTTCTCACTTAGATACTAACCCATTTTACCTTTAAACATATTTCAAATAAATCTGAAATGTTCCTTTGGTTAAATTATTGGTAATTGTCTTAAATAAAATTAAATGCAGTTGATTGGTCAAAGTACACTTTATTCTTGTTGTAAGAAATAAATTCTTAGGGTATAAAAAATTATACTTAGCATAAAGTAATATAAATTTGATTCAAGAATAATTTATTTGATTTCATTTAAAGCAATGCACCCGCAATCGAGTAAATTATGAATTTATTAGATTTATTATACATAAAATTCTGTTTAAATTGTTCTAAAATCAAATTTTAAATTATGGAATGAGTTGATCTAAGTAAAAGATTCTATTAAAATTAAATCAAACACTGTTTTATTCCACTATGAGATTGTTCTTATTATTAAAACGTTTTCAACTACAATGTAGTCATCATCAGTAATACCACAATTTTGATAATTAAAAGAATCTCATAGTGGAATGAAACAGTGTTTGATTTAATTTGAAAATAATCCTTTATAATGCATTTCCAAAAAGTAACACTTGAAAATAGAATATTTATGGACCTAAGTATTAAATGCTTTGTTTTTTAAGGTGTGTGATTCAGATTTGAATATTGTCAGTATTGATGGCTATTCACAGTGGGGCAAGTGATGTCTCATTTGTGTGGAACCAGCATCCGCTTAAGTCCCACTTCAAGCAACTCCACCAGGCTGAAAACAAAACATTGTGGTTTTAGTTCAGTATTATCAACTTAACGACTGTCAACCTAATTATCATTGACTGCATTATAATATATAATATAAACCTACTTACTGCGGTATTGAGTTTGTCTAGGCAGAGGCAGTGCAGTGGTAACTTCAGGGATGCTGGTGGCACTTGCCCGAATCTCCGATGTACCATAATTGGGTGAACCTCAGACACGCTCACTGTACGTCTTTCCATTGCTATAATAAAATAATATTATAAAAATATGATAATTTTACCTACCAATAAAATTAGTATTATATCATCCTGAGACATCCCAAGTCCATTTGAGAGAGCCTCCTCTTGTTTTGCTAGTTCAGGTGCGCTTGTGGTCAGTTTCATACCTAATTTCCCGCGTTTTCCCTCTTCTTTATCTTCTTTATCGATGTCTATGCCTCTTGACAGTCTGTGGCATATTTATTGAGCCGCCATTTTATCATTGTATCTCTCACCAGGCAGCTATTGCCGGGACTTGGGACGTCTCAGGATGATATAATACTAATTTTATTGGTAGGTAAAATTATCATATTATATATCCGTTCTACGTCCCAAGTCCCTTTGAGATGTGTTTGTTATCGTCTGGTGAGGCATAGACGCAATGTGATGTCATTCATTTGGTGAAAATAGTCTCGTCACAGCCTGTGAAGTGCGAGACGGTTGAATTTCTTTCCGGTAGAACAGGCTAAAAGTGTTTTCACTTCTCCAGTTTCCCCTGGCCAGAATATCTTCTATTGGAGTTTGTTCAATCCAACTGAGGGATGCTACAGCTGAACGAATACTACCAGGAGGGGCACAGATATTGGCTTCCTTGAACACAGTCTTTAGCCAGCCACCTATTACCGTTGCTGAAGCCCTTTTAGGTTTCCCACAGGTAGTAATGAATAATTCCGTTATATCCCCCCGCCTATCCTTGGATGCCGTCAATAATGTTTTTATCCAGAAAAGTGGGTCGATTGCTTTGTCCTCACTCTTTGAAAAACGCCATCCTGATTGTCTGTATCTCGCAGTATCTGTCTTGGATCCAAAAGCTGGCCAGAAGATTATATCATCGCCTCTATTTTCCATATGATCTGATGTTATCTTCAGTAGTGTGAGATTGTGTACTCTTCTGCCCGACGCTAGAAGGAAGAGTAGCGCAGTGCGACGGGAAGCTTCAAACAAAGAGATATTTGTATCTAACCTATTTGTTTTCAGCCAGTCTACCAATAGTGTAGGGTCCCATGTAAGGGACCTATTTGATCTTGGTTTCGTCAAGGAGATTGACTTCAAAATTCTCCTAACCATTGGATCTGAGGCTAGGTCTTTAGCTGGGTTACTGAAGGTACATATCACAGATTTGTGGAGTAGAATAGATCTATATGCGAGTTTTTCTTTTAAATGTAAACTGGCGAGGAATCTTGCAACTTCACTCCCTGATGGTGATGTCATATCTACCCTGTTTTCCTGTGACCATGTTTTCCATCTTTGCCAGGCTGGCGCATAGGTTTTAAGAGTGGACTCTCTCCAGCTAGTACAGAACAACTTCCTCTCATCTGATGACCATGTCTCTAGGTGTTGGTCCCACCCCCAACCTTCCACACTTGCAGTTTCAGGTCCTCCACCTGTGGTGGTGGTCGATTTGTGACTATGTCTTTGAGAACTAATTCGAGGTTCTTTATAGTCACTGGAGGCCGGGATGCTCGATTCATCAAATCTGCCTTCCAAAATGACTTCGTCCAATTGGGTGCTACAAGAAGATACTCCCCTTTCGCACTCTTCAGATGATTGAGAACTCTGGGAATCAGGCACGGTGGGGGAAACACCCATGCTAGTTGATAATTCCACTGTTGGCTGAAGGCGTTGTGGAATACTGCCTTGTGATCCTTGCAGTCCAAACTCACATATTGCTCGGTGATGTGACATCTCTCCGATGCGAAGAGATCTATGAGAGGCGTTCCGAGCTTGGTAAATATCCTTGTTAACGCGTTCTCCTCTAAATACCATTCCGATAGCCCTTTTCCTCTCGACAGGTGATCTGCGAGACCGTTGTAACGGCCCGGAAGGTACTGAGCTGTTAGTCTTATGTTTGAGCTGTGAAGAACCGCAAACTATTGTAGCGTCAGCTTCTGAAGTTGAGGGGATTTCGTGCCCCCCTCGTTTCGTATATAGGACACTACTGTGCGGTTGTCCGTCTGTAGGAGGATGTGTGCACCTCCTAGAGATTGACCGGGTGACGATAGTGCGGCCAGGACTGCCTACATTTCCTTCCTGTTGCTGTGCCACTGGAGTTGCTCTGTGGACCAAGTTCCCGCAAGGCGGTGGTCGTCCAAGAGTGCTCCCCATCCTGTGTCGGCAGCGTCCGTCGTCAGGAAGTGATCCATCGGTGGGGGATGAATGGTGGAGGAGGCACTGAGCGCAGCGCTCCACCAGAGAAGATCCCCTCGTACCCCTTGAGAGAAAGTCATCTTTAGATGCGGATGAGCTGCTCTTAGGCAGCGACTTTCTCTCTGCATCAGTCTGCAATGCAGCCTCCCCTGTGGGATGGCAAAGTTTGCGAAGTTGAGACGTCCCAAAAGGCTCTGGGCCTGTTTGAGAGACCAACTTCCTCTCTCCAGGATACTGCGAAGGGCTAAGCGAAGGCTTGAGCGCTTCTTTGGAGAGAGAGACCTGAGGTTCTGCCGAGTATCCCACACGATGCCTAGGTACTCCAATTTCTGTGTTGGTGTCAATCTGGACTTCTGAATGTTCACACACCAGCCTAGATCTTGTAGGAACCTGATTGCAATAGTCATTTGTGATGTTAGTACTTCTTTTGATGCGTTTGCTAACAGAAAATCGTCGAGATATACGATGCATCGAATTCCTGCTTCTCGAAGTTTCTCTGCCAACCAATTCGTAATCACTGTGAACATTCTCGGAGCCGATGACAAGCCGAATGGCAGTACCGTCATCTGCAGCAGTTGATGGTTGTACACCAGCCTCAGAAAGGGTCTGTGACTCTGGGCTACCGGTACGTGGAAGTAGGCTTGACAGATGTCCAGCTTTACCATCCAGTCCTTGTGTTGCAAAAAGTCTGGAACTTTGTGAAGGTTTATCAGCGAGAAGGGTCTGGCTTGAACGTATTCGTTCAGGCCTTGCAGATTGAATACCGGCCGTTTTGCACCGTCCGATTTCTGAACAAGAAACATCTTCGATAGGAAGCTCGGTGTGTGATTGGCTGGTTCGAGAACTCCTTCTTTCACCATCTTCTCTATTTCTACTGTCATCTCCCTCGTTGTTTTTGTTTCGAACCTCTCTGACCATTGGCCATGGAGGGGTATCAAAGGGGGTCTCTTCGCAAACGGTATTCGAGCTCCTGAGATCAACTTCACAATTGTCTTCGGAGCCCCCGCTTGTAACCAAGCTCCTAAGAATTTTTGAAGCTGGCCCCCTTTGAAAGTCGGAATGTCATTGTCTTCGATTCCTGTTTTGTCTGTCGCTCCTACTTCTATTTGAAGTAGGGGCGTTACCCCTCCTCCGAAAGGGCTTTTCTTTCTTGGCCTTCTTGGGAAGTGTGCGAGGTGGTCTGTCTGTCTCTTCGAAGGACACCTTGCGTTGTCGCTTCTGACCTCGAGGTATTTGAAGCTGTTGGGCATGTGCTGAAGTGGAGGGCTCAGAAAGCTGGAGCCTGTCCGCCTGCGAAGCCTCGAAGAGGTGCTGAAGGGAGGGCGGGATCTTCCTCAGCTTCGTCTCTAAGGCACTATCCGGGATGTTCCTCAAGATCGCCTCTCTCCGAAGCTTCACGCACTCCGTTCTCTTTCCACATACCATCTGCAAAACATCTTTTGATATGGTGCTGTGGGATGAGCCTGCACCAAATGCCTCTGAGAACTTCTGGAACAAGGCTGTGCTGTCCACTGAAGTCCCTGGCTTGGCCGCCCAGTCAATAATTTCCTGTAAGGACTGTGTGAGCGCCTGCTTTTGGCGTATAAGCGCCTTCGTCACTGCAGCTAGAGTCCTCTCAGTCTGGGCTAGCCTAACATCTCTATCGTACCTCTTCAGGTCGTCATTTGTCGTGCATTCGACGAACCCAGGCTTCGAGAGATAAGGCTTCTGTGCCTCTAAATATCTTATATCCTCCCAGTTCTCTTTCCCCAACATCTGGATCTCCGTGAGAACCTGGATGTCTGCTTCCTCTGAAGGAGGTATTAACGGCTCTTTCGCCACCGTAACGAAACCTCCTAGGTCCAGCTTTGCAGGCGTCACCACCCCTGGGAGCTCCAGTTGCACTCCGAAACTGCCCGCATTTACCGGAGCGGTAGAAGTGCCGTCTCTCGGCCCAGCTGATGTGTCTGTTCCACTTGTTCCCTGTGGAACAGATTGGCGGCCGCCGATTATATGATCGGTCAAGATTCTAACTTGGTCGATCAGGGCATCGACGCGAGGGTCGGCGGCAACACCGCGCGGGACTCTTTCGTCTTCCGAAGAGTAACCCGCTTCGTAATCTTGTTCCATGGTTGGGCGATAACTCACAACTATTCACTAAAAACAGTCAATATCTGTATCTTATAGATAACTTAAACCGAAAAAAAAACAGTCAATTTCTGCACTTAACATTATTGGGGGTTATGTCACTAAAAAGACGCAAATCTTCCGGTTTTCAACGAAAACAAAGTGTCTCTATCACATGTATGGCTGACCACAATAATCTTCGTGGAAAATAACGCAAAAATAGGCCCGATTCGGATTAAAAAACTTTATTTAAAACCACAGAAATACGACGCGACCGTCTGTAGCGTCAACAAAAGACGCAATGATAAAATGGCGGCTCAATAAATATGCCACAGACTGTCAAGAGGCATAGACATCGATAAAGAAGATAAAGAAGAGGGAAAACGCGGGAAATTAGGTATGAAACTGACCACAAGCGCACCTGAACTAGCAAAACAAGAGGAGGCTCTCTCAAAGGGACTTGGGACGTAGAACAGATATATAATACAGGATTATTATGAACATATTAACTAATTAAAAATTTGGAATGCCACTTTCATTTATTCATCATAATATAACACAATGTATACTAATACATTCCAATTTATATAAATATACACATATATTATACAGTAAAATATTATCCCCTTCTATAATATACATTCAAAAATAGGAAGTAACAAAACAAGATAGAGTTAAGAAACTGGAACCACATGAAAACTATTATTTGAATAATATACAAAGAGATTACATACGATAAACCATGGAGAGGCAAATGCTAGGTATCAGCTTGAGAGACAAAATAAGAAATGAAACTATCCGACAAAAGACAAAAGTCGTTGACGTTGTTGATAAAGTCTCCAAGCTGAAATGGCAATGGGCTGGTCATGTGGTAAGACGAGAGGATGGCAGATGGACTTCCAGAATTCTTGTATGGAGACCATGGGAGGACAAAAGAAGCGTAGGAAGACCCCAAAAAAGATGGGTTGATGATATTGTCCAGATGATGGGGAAACAGTGGTATCGTGTTGCTCGAGATAGGAGAATGTGGAAAAGTTTTGAAGAGGCCTATATCCAGCAGTGGAGAGAAGAAGGCTGGCAGTAAGTAAGTAAGTATGAAAAGAAAATTAGAAAAAAAACTAAATAAGATGAAGAAATATTCATATTGTTATAAATTAATAATATCCAATATTCACTTACTTTGGAATAAAAGATCGAAGTTGCAGGAACAAAAACTCCAAACGGAAAGTTTACAAACGTGGCCCATCGCAACATCTTCGGGTATATTATTTTTTACACTAAACGAAAACAAACGTTAAACATATAAAAACTTCACTTAAAACATAATTAATTGCTGACAATTAGAACTCAAACTTAAATGGTTTCCAAAATGCTAGGTTATTGACAAAACATTGAGATTGAATATTTCACATCTTGTTGCCAGTCAAAAAAAAATTAATATAATATTTTAATTTCAGATTCATTTATTTGGTAATTAATTGTAATTTAGTACGGTATCGGCCTCTTTTAATTAAATATATGTGTTTTAACATGTAAAATATGAAATATTTTATTTTTTAAATAATGAAATCACGATGAAAACATTACCGATACAGTGCCGGGTATTGTTTTTTTCATACGGCAACATTTTACCAAATCCGAATCTTTGATGAATTGAATTGTGTGGGAATTGCGTAATATTTTTACGAAAATTAGAGGAATGGCTACGGAATTGCTGGCAATTCGGGAAAGGAATCATCCGTAGAGGAATTGCTAAATGTGGCCATTTTAGCCCTGCTGATCTGCTAATTGTACTTCTCGCCCAAAACCAAAATCGTTGCTTATTGTAAAAATAACCGATGGTTCTCAAAATAATGAAGATTATGTACGCAAGCCAATCTCTTCAAAATCTACAAAATCCTAAATGATAATTAATTTTTGATTGTGGCTTACAGTGTTGTTCTGCAACATAATATTTGATATTTTACTATTAATTTTTTTCGATAATAATTTATTAGAGGAGTAAAACAATTTAAGCATTGATAACAAATGTTCAACATCAATATAATCAGTTAAGTCGAGAATGTTACATTCTGAGTCTCAACTACTCTCTACTACTACTACTACAATCCCGGGAAGGTATATTTAGACAGCAATATGAGCACACACGTACTTATTGCAAATCTTTTTTTAATTTTTATGTTCTTTGGGGTACTGGAAATCCACATTAACACTTAAAAGTCGTTCTATATCTACTAATTTATAATGAATTTTATTACAAAAACTTTACCTAAAGAGAAAAAATATTAATTTATGTGGCTTACAGTGTTTTTGTTACAATAGATTTAGCTGCACTATTATTTTTACAAAAATATTTGCATCAGCAACACTGTAAGCCACAGTTTTTCCTAAATGACATTTTTCATTATTTTTTTCAAAATGTATAAATGAGATTAGTAAGACTCTATAATTATAGAAATTAATGGACGTATAATATTTAAATTCGTCTTTTTGTATGATTTGAGGATTTAAAACAAACTTCAAACTCAATTATCTCTAAATAACGATTAGGTGGCATACAGTTTTATTACCCCAAGCCCTTCATATTCGTCATTTTACTGCATTTTTCTTATTCATTTCAATCATTCATATAAAATATATACTTGCAACTGTATAATTTGATTGTTAAAATACTGTTTATTTGCTTCAATATTTTTTAGAATCATTCACTGAAACTTAGCAGATTTCATCACGTGTCTAGTAGGATCTAAAATTAAAATTTGGTCACCCGGAGTTCTTTACATGGCCAGGCGATGATCAACTTGTCTGAACGGTGCATAAGTTATGATGAGGTATTGAGATATGTTTGTTGTGCCCGCTATAGCATTGTGTAGAGTTCTATTAATACTGGCCACAAGTAGAGTGGTCATAAATGGTTTCTATAGGAGTTGTGATGAGTATGATGAGGTATTAAGATATGTAGAGTAGTGATGTAAAGAATGTGCACGAACTGTCTGTCTGTCGCCGAATTTTCAAAATGGTATAGGAATTTAAAATATTTCAAAAACTTCTCGGTTTTCTTAATGAATATTTTCTTGCTAAACCTTTTTCTACAATGTACTATACTACTATACTATACAGTGGTGCCTCGCATAAAGAACGCCTCGCACAGCGAACGCTGCACACAAAGAACTTCCTGTTCGTTCATTTCACGATTCATACAACGAACTTCGCTTCACACAACGAAGTCGCCCGAGCTTCCACGATCGCTGCCGATGTATTGCATACTCCCGCGCAGGCACTGCAGGCAGTCGTTAGTCACTGCACTTAACCCAACTGCTGACATCAAGATCATCCTGGTCAAATGGAAAGCAGTTCAGGAGTTTACCAATGCCCACTATCCGGATTCAGCTGAAGCAAACAGGATCAACGATCTTTACTCCGATACTGTTGTCCGTTATTTCCGGCAGATGTTGGAGAAAAGAGAAAAACAAACGACTTTGGGCAGGTTTTTCACGAAACCATCGGCCAAAAAGCAGAAAATGGATGAAGATGTGCA
>OX388309.1:17148355-17234095 GCA_947579605.1 Athripsodes cinereus
TCCATTTAAGGCAATGTTCGCAGTCGCTTCCTCTTTTCCAACAAAACTTATTGGAATATAAAGCAAAAGATTAGTCCGACTGCTGAGACAACATGAGATTTATATTTGGCCAATCATGCACTGTACGTGTCTACTACATGAGCAAATTTATTAGTATGTTGAATTCTATTAACCCTTTCCACTCAGATATGTTCTATGTTACCATTGTTAGTCCACTATGATTTAAATATTGATTATAATTAAATTCAAGGAGATACTTAAACAATTTATTTCATAAAACAATTATTTATTAACGGAATTAACTCAAATAAAAAGTATAATATAAAAGAAAGTTCATTTTATTTGTATTTATTTTTCGTTTGGTATTTTTTTAAAGCATTCTCCTGGACGGAGACCTGATTTCCTGGAACATGTTTCACAAATCCACACAGTTTCTCGTCTTCCTCCAGGAATTTATCAATTGCTGCATACACCACACTCTTTTTTTAACTTCTCACACCTTGCTTTGAAGTGTGGCTTCCCACCAAGTCTGTCTTCCTTGTCCATGGTACCTACCCTACCTCTTTTCCTGCTCAGATGCCCCTGTCTTGCATATTCCACAATTTCAATATTCCCGCCATTTTATTATACTTTACTATTTCCTCACGCCGTGTCTCAAGTGGGGCAGGCAAAGAGACTGGAACGCCATATAGATCTGTCTTTACTTCCTTCTTTTCTTCCACATTCATACAATTTCTCATGCATGCACGTCGATTTCTCTTACTCAACACACGGCCGTCCTTCAAAATTTGATCCATGTAGTTCTCAGACGCAAGCGCTTCCTCACATCCCTTCTTTCAAACAAGTATATCTACTTTGTCATTCTTTCCTCTTCCATTCGATCCACATGACCAAACCTTGTCAGATTTGCCATTTTGATTAAATCCAAATGACCCGAACCCGGCATTTTAATTTTACTAAATAATCGATTTAATTTTACAAACTGTTATTATCGTAAAAAATTAAAAAATTGAATTAAATTTTTGATAAAGATTAAGTTAATATTTACTTATTAAGAAAATAAAGCACAAATAAACTATTTTTTTATTAAGCACGCACAACGCACTACGCAAATGCACGTGTCACCATCACGCCTGTCAGGCGGGAAATGAGTTGTAGCGCTAAATAATCAAACCCGCCTCAGAGGCGGGATATGAGCGCTAAGGGTTAATGATTGAATTGTAATTTTACATATCTGGTTTTAGATCCAACAATGTAGAATGGTAGGGCATGTCTTGTCACTATTATTAGATATAGAACATTTATACTGGATAAGGCCTCTGGGCAGAGTATTTGTCTGTCTATAAGACTGTAATCTGATGGAGTACTTCTCTTGCTTAGTTTCAACAGTCTCATAATCAGGAATGTCCAGTCTAAAATTAATGTATCTTAGAAATTTGTGTTCAACTCTAAACAGCTTATTTTTGTGCACCTTAAAATCCAGGCTCTAAATTGGTGGTTCTCCTTCAATAGTGAACAGTGCTCCATAATATTTTGTGCCAGAGAGACGTGCAGTATTTTAATGTTAATTAAATTAGAAAACCCAGTAGTCTTAGTACTTTGCTACAAAGATTGTCGATATGTGAAATGGAATCCAAATTATGATCAAAAGTTTCCCCTAGATCACGGATTTCTTGTATTGATTTTGATATTGAACCACTCACCTCATACATATGAACAACAGGATGCATGGTTCCATGGAGTCTCATTACCTGACACTTATCAGTGATCAGTTACAAATTGTCATCAACACACTAATCACAATATCCATTGAGATTCTCCTGTAGCACAGTACAATCATTCAAATTAATTATGATTTTGTAGATCTAAAGATCATCGGCATAGATTGAAACTTTTATATCAGTAAATATGTTTACTACATAGTTTATAAACTAGACAAAGAGCAATAGGCCCAACTGAGAGCCCTGGTGAATGTCACTTAAAATAGCGAAGGTATCTAGTCTGGTCCAGTACTCATTTTGGCTCAAGTCCTATTTATTGGCACAGTGAGAACAAATTATATATTTATTACTTTAAAATTGTGTGTTGGCTGCCCCACAAATGTCTTTACGATGCGAATGAATGATAAATGACATACATTTATCTGTTCATTTAAATCACAAGTGTAGTAGACTCATACTTACACTCCTCTACACAACAAATCAAACTACAAATATGAAAGGATCCTCACTGCTCTGATTTCTTAAAAAAAAAATCATAATTAACCTATTGACTTATGAATAAAAAATTATACAATTCCTATAACAGTCCTAGAATAAAAACTTCTGATACATATTATGTATGTATATTACTTGTGCATATACATACATTATAAATACTGATAAATTGAACTGTATAATAAATATAGAAAGTTATTTTTTTTATATTTACATAAAAAAATAGTGGTCCATAGTAGCTCATAGTGCTAAAATATAACAATTCTTTAGTGATTTCAATTTACTATTTTCGCTGTTGGCTTTGTGAATTTTTAGTATTTTTATTAGATGTGTTTTTGTGATAAAAGTTCATTATGAGAGTTCATATCAATAATTTATGGCAAGTGCATACAAAATATGTATGTATGTAAATAAATTGTAGAGCTCAGCATGAAGAGAAGCGACTGGCTGAAGCTCAGGAGGCACGCAATCAATACTTAGATAGGATATCACAATATAAGAATCGTATTAAGGAGGCTCGATCTCAACTATCTGTCCTTAACACCCCTACTGCGGAGACCCCTACTGCAGACACTGACCTATTAATGAGAAATGTGTCCAATGGACGACCAAAGGAGTCCATAATATTTACTCTGGGAGGTGATAAGTAAGTTATTACATATTATGTAATGCATGCACACACTTTGATTTTATTTACACAAAACATAAAACCTATTTAAGTAGTACATTTCTAAATTATTTTTTCACACTTCTCTCTATTTGTCATGGAGCACCTAAATGAGTTATATTATAATTACTTATTTGTGGTAAATGTTTTAATATGTAATAAACTCTTCAGGCTAATTTTTAAAATGTCAATTTAGGTATGAAGTATGCCGTGCTAAGTCTCACTTTTGTTACACATAACTCATAACTTTTTAAAATGTCAATTTAGGTATGAAGTATGCAATGCTAAGTCTCACTTTTGTTACACATAACTCATAACTTTTTAAAATCTCAATTTAGGTATGAAGTATGCCATGCTAAGTCTCACTTTTGTTACACATAACTCGTAACTTTTTATTTTCTGACTAACTTTTTACATTCAACTGGCTACTATTCTATATAGAAAGTTATAAATAGAAGATTTTTCTTTTTTATGACTCTTATTTTTTTATATTTAAGTAGGTATATGTAAATGTATTTTACTGGTCTTAACAAAATGTTTATTTTAAGTTTCTATTAATATGCTCTACTATTTAATTATTTTTAAATATGTTTTTAAAATTGGTTATGGTGTGTATTGTAGTACTTGACATAGTATATAATACTACCGACTGCGCCAAGTACTACAATATACTATGTCAAGTACTACAATATTTAGGTTCTTTTCAATAACGAACACTGATTTTATATTAACACAAATATATATATATATTCAATAATAAATCCTACTTATAATGTCGAACACAACTTAGTCAATCACGCAGCCTAACAGTGCAAGTCAAGGTCGTATCAATAATGAGCGCGTTCCCTATAGGCAGCTAACCTATATAGACAGTAGCGTTTTGCTACTCAGTCATTATCACCTGTTTACTTGTAAACAAGGTCCAAGGTTCACTTAACCTGTTCAGTGTACAAAGTCCATACACTACACTGTGCTTTTTTTACTGGTCTTAACAAAATGTTTATGTTAAGTTTCTATTAATATGCTCTACTATTTAATTACTTTTAAATATGCTTTTAAAATTGGTTATGGTGTGCTTTTTTGTTATTAAAACTTCAATATTGTCATTTTCAATAAATATACATTTTAGGTATGCATGGCCAACTAACTTTGTCCAAAAACTTAGTTTTGGGATTATTGGCATTAAGGTTTATTTTTCTCCTTGTACCTTTTGAATAAAAATTAAAACTGTAACAATTGTCCAAACAACAATATAAAAATGTGAATGGATATTGTCAGTTCCTTTTTATTAGCAACAATACATATTGTAATATAGGTACTTTAAATTTTAGGACAAAATATATTTTTCCTCTATTTTTAAAATGTATGTTTTGAATATGTCGCAAGGCAAAAGCGCTCGGCAATTAGTATTTAGTCATTGTTAATTGACTAAATATGTGAAAATTATGCACTGTTTTAATATTACATTTGAAATTCTTTATGTATATTTTGAAGTGAGATTCTTTTTAGTTTCCTGTGTATTCTAGAGTGACAGTACTATATAAATGATTATTTTATAACTTAACACTTCCGCAAGGTTAAATTTTACAAAAGTATAAAGTTGTATTTTACATACACAAATTTTTCACAAACTTTTAATTTTATGATTATTTGAACTATTTAATGTGTTTTAGTGTAAACTGGACCAGTGAAGATTTGTCAGTTACTTTTCCGAAGAACAGTGCTCAAAGTAGATCACAACCACAGCTAAATAGAAATCAAGCGAGTCTAAGGAGCTCAGTAGGGCCTCCAACTGCATTAGGTCCTCCAGCTAATCAGTACAGGGTGCCAATACCTCCACCTCGAAAAAATATGCCACCAGCAGGTCTGTCTATGCACTACTAATACACCAGTCATTTACAACCTTTTAAATATCAATACTCAGCAGTGGCGTAGCTAGGGGGGGGCAGGGGGGGACATAAGTCCCCGGGCGCCACACTAGGGGGCACCAAAATGAGTATTAAAACTATTTTTTTAATTTTATTTTGATGTAAACTATTGTATCCTAAATACGTTTACAAGATTGAATTTTGAAGCTCCACAAATATCTTCAATACAATCCAGTTGACAAACACGATTTTGGCACCCCCAAGGGGCGCCATTCCACTCATAAACAAAATAACACACCCACATTGCAGGATTGCTGATGACGTTTTTTTTAACAAAGATTAGATCGGGTTCAAATATTATTCTACATAATGCTTCATGCTTCGAAAATGAACCATATAAACCGTAAAATTTCAAAATTTTCTTGGGGATCCGAGAAGGAGAGCAGACTTTGTGCCATGTCCCCGGGCGCAGATGACCCTAGCTACGCCACTGATACTCAGCTATCATTCAATATCATCTATACCCAACAGATCATTAGATAGGTATCCAGTCTATATGAATATGCCACCAGCAGGTCTGTCTATGCACTACTAGTACACCAGTCGTTTACAACCTTTTAAATATCAATACTCAGCCATCATTCAATATCATCTATACCCAACAGATCATTAGATAGGTATCCAGTTTATATGAATACATTATCCAGTCTAACTTCCCACTTACAACATTTGACAATGTTTTGCATAAATAAGAAAATCACACAGCGCAAAAAAAAATTGAGGCCTCCTAATATATCACATGATATTTGAAATTAGTTTGCCAAAGACGTTTTACTGGAGCAGTTTGTCGTTTTAGTCGGAAATTCGCACCAACATCTTAAGTCACTAAGTAATTCATTAAAAAGAATTTATCTACATTCAAGAGAGACCCACTTCACACCCGGATATCTTAGGAGCCACAGGCCTCTATTTATTTTGGTGCGTATTTCCGCTCATTTGATTTGCTGTGAGTCACGATGCTGACAGCATCTACAGTCTCACAAGCACCAGGACAGAGCACTAGAATATGCAAACCTACATGGAATGAGCTGTCTGCAGATGTCGAGTCCAGTAGCACTAACCCATGTTGGAGGGTATGTGTGTCATCATTCCACACAGTTTCACTATTGCTGGCTATAATGCTAATTTTATGATTGGTGAACGTTTTGGTCTTGACAGCTGTGTGCATCACAGACCAAGGGTTGGCAATTCCAGTGTCTCTGATCCACTCCCTCCAAGCTGAGATCTTAGCACACCTTGTGGCCAGATAGTAGGAGCCCCTTACACACCGAAGCTACTCAAGGAGACGTTTGCCAGTGGGAAAGTTCCACATTACGCTACCTTTTGTAACAGGACCATAGTTTCTTTCGGCTGATTTAAATTTACATCTGTGAGTTCCGATATCCATCAATTTGTGGACTTTCTCCCCCTCACTATTCTGATAATTTGTGCAAAGCATGTGTTTAATCCACTAATGAGATCTTAGAGTACGTGGGCGCATATTAACTACACGGATAATTTATGCAATAATATCAATTAATGTAATGCAGGAGAAGCCAATAGTGTGATAACGCCATTCCTGAATTGGTCTTTGATCATATTAAATATATCGAGACCTTTGAAGAAAGTATTATAAGATATAAAGAACATAAAAAGGCAGTGAAAAATATGACAATATACAGTGAAATAGCTGAACATCCCAGAGGTACGGGGGACACTTTTGGAATAGATAACATAGAATTGATTTATAACTGTGACAAAGGAAGGAAATTGGATATATTAGAATCATTGGAAATTAATGATTGCTGCACAAAAAATGAAAATATTATAAATATCCAAATCCCACCCATATCATCTCCACTCTTGTCTCTGCTTCTTTCTATTCCACTCCTGCCCCTGCCCACCACACCTTCACCCCAACATGACTGTCCTTGAAATAATTTATGTTTAGTATTGTTACTGATGATAGAACAAGTAGTTTCGAAAACGTTATAACTATTATAAATACAGTTACTTGAGTGGAGAATAAAATACTTCTTTTATTTTGCATAAATTAATAACAAATTATTGTTTAATTACTTAAGGAAACACTACTACTACTACTACTATTATACCATCACGGCATATCCCACAAGTGGGGTATTAAGGAAACACTTTAACTTAACTTAAACAAAAAAAAACAAAAAACAAATTAAGGAAACACAAGACACCAAATTAATAAAGAAGTAAAAATATTGATTTATAAAAAATAAGACAATAAAAAAAAAAGACAAAAGTATTCAGGTGCTCCTCAAATTACATTTGCACAGACTGACAGTGCAAAGCGAACTCAAGAATTTATTCACAGTGAAATGTTCAAAATTGGCAACTAACATTTTTTTTTTTTTTTTTTTTTTTTTTTTTTTTTTTTAAAAAAGATATATCTGGGTTTTGTTATAAACCCAAATACAACCTTATACACCTTTCACGCTAAGCTAAAAGCTTGTGCCGTGAAAGGGAAGTTTGTATACTTATAATAATCTCTATACACACATACAGATTTGCAATGTGGCGTTTACTCGTAATGCGACCTCAAGGGTGCCATATTGTTTTTCTATCGTCCAAAGCTTCCAGCAAAATGGTGTCTATTTGTAATGTTAATTTCTCACTTAACATCAAGCGAGAATCAATAGACGATCTGATCTTAGGCATAATCATTAAAATAGATTGATAATACCATACCCTCACGCCGTGTCCCAGATGGGGTAGGCAGAGAGAACGGAACGCCATACATACTTCTTTTGCTTCTTCTACATTCATCCAATTTCTCATACATGCAAGCCGATTCCTCTTACTTAAAATATGACCGTCCTTGAGAATTTGATCCACGTGGTCCAGCCATGTAGTTCTTGGACGTCCACGCTTTCTCACACCCCCTCTTTCAGGTTGATAATACATCATTTTTGTAGTTGTATTCTACGAATATATTGTGAAGTGTAATCATCATCATCATCATCGCCCTCAACACTCCTCTCGAGAGCACAGGGCAGAAACCAGCTTCCTCCATTCAGAGCGTCTCTGTGGCAATCGCGTCACCTCTTCCCACGACGTTTTATGATGTGAAAAGGGGTAGAATATTATGTGATTATTAATCAGATAGTATTTGAGAGAATGATCTATACCATCAAATTCAGAGAATCCAAGTAAAGATGATATAGGTATTAGGAAAATTTAAATAATATATAGTGATTTATTGATACATGTTTTAATTAAGTATTAATATATTTGTATTTCAGCTTCTACTATGATCCGTTCTCAGAGCACAGAAGGTGACCTAGATGGCGCTATAGAGGATCCTCCTCGAATATCAAATATCACCAACCATAACATGTGAGTCTCAGTATTGCAGTCGAAATCTATTATCACACACAACTTATTGTCTTGATTCTCTTCAAATTATTTGAAAACTAATTCCACTATATATGTACCTAACTGCATTCACTCAATAAATTTGTAATATAATGATAATAATATACTAAATTATACTGTATACTCAGAATAAAGTAAAAAAACACCTTTAATAAATAAATAAATAAATAAAAACTTTATTGAAAAAAAAAATATTTCAAATGGCGGGTTTATTGCCGTGGGCAATTTCTGCCAACCAACCACTTTTGACATCAATTTGATATATACAATACATACAAGTGTATGAAAAAGAAGAAAAATATAAATAATAATAATAAATATATATATATACAATACTTATACCTACATAAAAATACATATATAAATGAATAGGTGGATGGGATGAAGGACAAGGAAGGAAACACGGGATTGTCAGTTAGATGGATTATTTAAGGAAAGGTAATGATGCCTCAGTTTACTTTTGAAAGAGAGAATAGTTGGAGCTAGTCTGATAGGAAGTGGGAGGTTATTCCATAATCTAGCCGCGTGTGTAGTGAAAGAAGAAGTGAAGAAAGATGTGTGATGTGAAGGTATGGTTAACAAACGGCGTCCACTTGAACGTAGAGATAAGCCATGAGATGCCAAGGGTGTGAAGTTGGACTTGAGGTAATCAAACCTTTCCTGTTATATAAAGTTGATACCTGACATGCCTATGTTCAAGTTTAAAAACAGAAAAAAATAGGTATGCGCAGAAATATTAGATAAAAATTAACAATCATGCCTAGTAGCCTAGTACCCAGGTAAAATTCATTGTTATTTTTGTATCTCATTAAATATTAAGCCTAAGTTCAGATGTAATGCGCGATCAAATTAAAAGAGAGTTCAGATGTTGAACGCTAACGCGCGTTGCAAGAGTACTCGTCACTATGTCTTGTCAGTCTAGTTTGGTAATCAAAACGCATGCTAATGCACGCCTTAAGACTTTTTCTCTAATTGCTGCATTGACGCGCGTTTATGTGATCGGTTGTTGTGCATTATAAGGATCTCTAGACGTGTGTCAAAATTTTGCCATGTGAACATAACCGTAGTCATCTACTTTAGTTTTTTTTTTTTTTAACCGCCATCCGTTTTTTGGGGCCTCCGCGGTAAAAATCGATTGAAAATCAATAAAAATACTACTAAATATCACTTTATCGCCAAATAATTTTCAGTATTCCTGGAATGATTTGTCAGTAAACTATTTATGAAAAAAAAGTTGGATTTTAGTTCATAGAATCGATTTTATTTAACTTTTTCAAAAATCATACGGAGACCGTTCTCTAGGGCCGCTAAAATCACCAACATATTTCAGCTGTTTTGAGTAAAGTATTCAATTATATTTTATGAATTCCAGCTGTGATGACTTCTACAAAGTGTTTTAATTATGTTTGTTAGAATTGTTTTTTTTAACTGTCTATAGTCACATTATTATAGGTAATAATTTTACATAAATAAATTAAATTATTCAAATAATATTACGTATTTCTCTGCATTGATTTCAATATATCATTATTTATGAAGATTTTATGTTCAATAAGATCTCATTTTGTTGAATTAGAATCTTTCTTCTCACGCTTATTTCACATGGAATAGACAAAGAGGACCAAATGGCAGACATTTATTTTGAAACAAAGTTTTTTCAATCTGTTTCCTTGCATGAAATGGCAATACTTGCAATGAAAATGTATTTTCTCATATGAAATCGTGATACAACATTTGTACAGAATTCAGCGCCCTTTTCGCTAAGAAAAACGATTTGCTAAAAAATGCTAAATTTTGGTAATAAAATTGATATTGCAAATATTATATGGGCAGTCATTACCTGATAATTCAGGTAATGAAATACAGTAAGTATTTGTATGTACTCAAGAAACATTTTATTTAGGTGGATCATACATAAATAGAGAGGTATTGCAGGTGAACATAGAAAACATATATATTTATAGGTGCATTCAAACTTTTTTTTTATTTATTTATTTTATTCTTCACTGTACATTAGTGATGTCAATACCGGATATAATTTCATACCGAGTACCGTGGGGTAATCCGAGCAAAATACCCGTTATTAGATAACGGGTATTTTACCGATGGAAGGAATAATCCTTAGAGTAATTTCAGTAAATACCTCTCCTCTCAAATTTCTACCCCCCCCCGTCGCCAAATTTTCGATATGGTATAGAATTTTGAAATGTTTAATGATCTCTTCGGTTTTGTTAAAGAATATTTTCTAAGAATAAATTTTTTGATCGATTTTCATTTATTTTTTAGATTATTCATGATCTCCTTGGTTTAAATATATAAATTTTAGAAATAGGTCAAAAGTGCGTAGATTATTAAGTACAAAAATACATAATCTTGGCAACACTTATTTTTTTATTATTTATTTATTTATATACATACAGTTTACACAACACAAGAAGTCAATTAATACCATACATTATGACTAAAAATATATACCTATAAACAAGTATTATACCTCATGAGGACAAGCCTGTGTAGAGGTATTACTCAAAAATAAGATATTAAACTTACCATAACACAGACTTCAGAAAAAGAGAGTTTTAAATGTTGACTGTATTCATATAATAAATAAAAATAATTCAACCCCCAAATTAATGAATGTTAGGTAGGTACTTTTATAATTTTTTGATCGATGTACTATTCGTTTCTTTATTTGAATAGTATCAAAAGTATTTGAAATATTCGATTCCATAGATTAGGTGTTTCAATTTTAAGCATAAACACTAAACTAGTCTAGATGAGAGTAAATAAATATTGACTAATCTTAACACCTATTCCTTTGTACTCATCAAAAATAACGAGTGTCTCGGCAAAGTAAGTAGCGTCACTATCTGGTCCACTATTGCCGCGATTCTTTCTTCCCCGACACATTCAAAGAAAATAAATATTATGTTATTAATTAACGGTATGTACCAGCACACTGTTTTCACTGCGTACTGTAACTTGTGTTAAAAAAAAACTTTAAAACTAGACATTAAAGTCGTGTATAAAATTTTTGACCTTAAACGAGTATTAAAAGCACAAAATGGGTGAACGAATTTCACACTATAATTATTATCAATAATTAATGTATGAAGTTATTGTCGTTATTGAGAAAGAATAGATTAAATGTTTTTCACAATTTTATTTTGAAATCTGGTCACACTGATTGATCCCAAAGTCCTAGGGTTTCCCGTAGTTTTTGTAAAAAGCCATTAAATGTAGGTACACCAATACACTCACAACGCACCAATACTTCCACAGTAGGTACGTATATGTACACACTACCGATGGATTGAAGGTCGGTATTACCGAGTACCGGCAGGTACATAGTACCGATGGGTAGAAAGTAGCCGGAAATCGCTAATAACGAATACACAAGTATCCATCGGTATTACCCGGAAATGGCTAGTACAGAGTACCGATCGGTTGATCGGTAGATAATACCGATCGGTATTATCTACCTGCGGATCCTGAGCACTACCCGCTCGGTATACCGAAAAAACAAAGTAACGAGTAGATAATAACGGATATATGCCAAATTTGACATCACTACTGTACATTGGTTACAATATTACAAAATAAAACAATGTCATATAAATATCAGTTATTCAATTCAATGTACAGAGGGCGAGTTTATCGCTAAGATGCGATGTCTTCCAACTAACCCAACATATCTTACAAGTAGGGTAATAAGCAGATGAACTATGTGTGATAAATATGCAAGTCGCCCTCTCCGTGTCAGTACAAAATTACAAACAACTTATGAATCATGTAACATAAGATACTTATATGATAGTGTATATTGTTTTACGGTTACTTGCTAAATTAACTGCATAAAATTATTATACAGGTTGTCCTTCCCGTGCCGTTAAAACTACATTATGGGTATCATACCTTATAGTCAAATCAAAAGTATAATGAAATACGGGTAACACGTAGTAACTCGCACTTTTTATTTCAATAATATTAAAAAAAAAAACTCAAAGACTACCATTTAAGTTTTACTAATTCTATGTAGAATGTAATTTCTAAATACACAAATAATAATCTACGATAAAAACAATAAACTATTCTTTTTTTTAAAAACACATGTGTGCATTATTTTTGAATAATAGTTTGACAATGGTTTTTTTGAATGCTATTGGATAATCATTTTTTGGGTTATCTCTAAATTGCGTAACCACAAAGAATTATTTTGAAAACCATAATGAATACTTAAGTCATCCTTCACTAGTGCAATTACACATTATTGTTTCATTTCTTTGTTTTATATTGGTTCTTTATTTTTATTGTCATCATTGTTTTCCGTCTGCATGGTATTTCATTCATTATAAGGTTTTTAAGATTTTACAACCCTATTTTTATTACTGAGGCTCTGCTAAGTACTTAAATACATACCTTTTTTTATAAAAAAAAATGTCAAAAACAATGAATCAATCTATTCTATATTATTCTTCTATATCTATTGTCATTTACACATCTTGTACTGCATATTATTTCAACTTTAGTCAAATGATATATATTGTGTTTTTGTCTATTTTACGCATTGTTTTTTTTATTCATCTTAAGATCTTTGTGATGTTCAAAACCAATAACATAGCATTATTCCAATTTTTTAAAGTGTCCTTTCTATTATTAAAACACAATCATTGTGTTGTGATATAATTAAATTGGTAAAATGACGATAAATAAATCACTCGGAATGTGAGCATTTGCATAGTATTTGTATGGAGGCCGCGCAGGTTGTAGAGATCGTCTGACTGACTTTATCCTAGGGAACGGATAGGAGTCAAAAAGATTATATCTGGGTTTTGTTATAAACCCAAATACAACTTTATACACCTTCCACAGTAAGCTAAAAGCTTGTGTCGTGAAAGGGGAGTTTGCCGGAGTTACATTATTTCTTCCTGAATGTCAAAGTAAACATACATACTTTGATCACAAATTTCAGCAATTTGCTGTAGGGTTAAGTATTATAATGATAATTACTCTCACTTTGAAATTTCTTCAATATAATAAATATGAAAAATGTTTGGCTACGAATATTGATATTGTCCATCATAGTAAGTGAGTTATTGGATAAACAAAGAGAATCGTATTATTTAATTAATATGTTAATAATATGTGGGGTGTTATGCGTCATGTCACTACTCATCTTTTCATTACAAATATTTTTAAATGTTTTAGTGCTGAATGTCTGTAATATTTTGGAACAATAATATCTATAGAAAAAAATTTAAAAAAACATACGGAAAAACACAATTGGTTTTAGTTTTACTCAATGTTTAATTGAATAGTGAGCTGGTTTTAGTTTTACTCAATGTTTAATTGAATAGTTACCTGGTTTTAGTTTTACTCAATGTTTAATTGAATAGTGAGCTGGTTTTTCGGCTTATAAAGTCATTGTCAATTCAATTAAATATTAAGTAAAAATAAAAACAATTGTTTTCTTCCGTGTATAAACATGGAGTTTTACAAAATAAATATCAACTCAATAAATAAATTTGAAAAATAGTTAGTGATGAAAATAAGGTTAATTTTCATTTTTATCAATAAGTATCCTATACTATACTATACCCTCACGCTGTGTGCCAGGTGAGGTAGGCAGAGAGAGCAGAACGCCATATTGATCTATCCCTACATACTTCTTTTGCTTCCTCTACATACATCCTGTTTCAATTTCGATTTCTCCTACTTAACATGCAACCGTCCATAGAAATTTGATCCATGTAGTTAAACCTTGTAGTTCTTGGATGTTCGCACTTTCTCACAAACCTTCTTTTAGATAAACACCCTCTTCGTTATCCTTTCATCGTCTGTTCGCTTCACATGTCCAAACCAACAGCACTCAACACTCTCATCTGCGGTTCTTTAAAATATCAAAAATATTGAGGTGACGTCACATCTCTATATAGCTCAGTGGTAGAGTGTTGATCTATCAAAATAGAAATGTTGGATTCAAACCCTGGTGGCGACTCTCATACCATATAGTAACTGAAAGTGACAGTTGGTTGGATGAAATGCTTCACAGCAATGAGTCCAGTCACCCATTGCAATCAAAAAGTAATATATGAGAGAAATAAAAAAAGAGTGGTGGAAATCGGTGAATGTTTCTAGAATAAAGCATGCTTAAGCCAGCCAAAGCCAATTCGTAAGCATTGGAAACACCCATACTCTCTCTCTACCCATACCCTAAACCAATAATTTATATGAAGAAATTTTGATGTTAAATTAGAGTTCAATTTCTGATGCACTGTATTGATAAATACGAGGGTTGCCTTTTATATTTCGGGATTAGAGAACAAAAACAAATATTAATCATCGAAAATCACTTTATTGTTTTTCAAAATATTCCCCATGAAGATCTATACACTTTTGCATGCGTTTGAACCAATTGTCAAAGCACTTTTTCCACTCTGATTGAGGTATCTCCAAAACATGCATTCTGAATGCAGCAACCGCTTCTTCAGGTGTCGAAAAACGTTGACCTCTCAGTTTGTTTTTTACGTGCGGGAATAAAAAGAAATCATTTGGTGAAAGGTCAGGACTATATGGCGGATGACTCATCAAATCGATGCTTTGGGTGCTCAAAAATGCAGTTGTTTGAGCCGATGTGTGAGAGCTCGCATTGTCGTGGTGTAGAGTGATCCGTCTTCGGCGGTTGGTTTTCCTGATTTCTTGGAGGACAACTGGCAAACAAATTGTTGTGTACCACTCAGAATTGACTGTTCTGCGTTGTTCTAGTGGTACGGTTGCGACATGTCCAGTTTTTCCGAAAAAACATGCGACCATTTGCTTGGAAGTGCTTCGTGCGCGAACAACTTTTGTTGGATTTGGCTCATCTTGAAACACCCATACAGTCGACTGCTGTTTACTTTCGGGCTCATACACGTAAATCCACGATTCATCACCTGTCACGATGTCATAGACGTGTTTTGAAGCACCGCGATCGTATTTTTCAAGCATTTCTTTTGACCAATCGACACGGGCCTTTTTTTGAGCGATTGACAAATTGTGTGGGATCCAACGCGAAAAATTTTTTTTGACAGTTAAATGTTCATGCAATATTGAGTGTATGCTGGTCCCACTAATGCCTAAGGTTGTCTCTATCTCACGATAGGTCACATGACGATCTTGCAATATCAGTTCGCGCACAGCATCAATGTTTTTCGGAACGACAACTGATTTTGGACGACCTTCACGAAATTCGTCTTGGAGTGAACTCCGACCACGATTGAATTCACCATACCATCGATAAACACTGGTCCTTGATGGAGCTTCATCGCCAAAAGTTGAATTAAGTTCATTCATGCACTGCTGCTGAGTTAATCCACGTCGAAAGTTGTAAAAAATAATCGCACGAAAATGTTCACGATTTAATTCCATTCTTGGGGGCAGATGAATCTTTTAATTTACTGTAAACAACACAAATAGCGCTCTTATCTCAAAACGTTCTGAGTACATATAACCTCAAAAACTTCTAACTTTACGATAGAGCTGTCAGTTGACAGATTGCAACACCAGGGTTGCCAAATCCCGAAATATAAAAGGCAACCCTCGTAGGTATTAAGCATGTTTTCGCAATTGAAAATGATAATATTCCAAATGAAATAATTGTGTTTTTTTGTTCTTGTTTCCAGATCTCCAATGGTTAGACAAGGGACAGTAATGAGTGAGGATGGAACAGGTTCAAGCAGTTCAGAACAGTCACTAGCCACTGCACAAGGAGAAAGTAACATGCTCCCAACTCAAACATTTGATGGGGGTGTGGAGCCTAGACCGAGACGTAGAAAAATACATTTTCCCTTTGTTAAGAAATCTTCCAAAGCAGCAGGTCTCAATCAGTCCTGATACAGGATTAAATGTTTCGAGTCAACTGTGTGATATTTTAATGTTATCAGTTCTGATGTGGAAAAGTTACATTTCCCCTGCTATATTCACACAACTCGTACGAATTATTAAGCCATTAACCAACTACTTTGGTCTCATAATAGGTATGAGTTACATTGTCCTTAATACATTCACGCAACTCTCCTTCTATTCTATTTTATTTTTCTCATTCATTGGGATAGCGCACATTAGAATATAAACACTTAAGTGTGATTATGTGCAGGAAAATAACAATATGATTTAGGACAATCCTCAAATAAGAATGCACAAATTACTTTGTTGTTATCCACTCAATATTATTGAGTGTTAATGTTATGTACCTTCAACAAAATATTGACTATATGAGGCAGATTTGTGTTGTGAGATGGAGTGGATGTGGCATTTACTTCACGTGAAATATTTTATGGTTGACAAGTTCGCTCTGTGTGTACAATTGTCAACTAATATTGATCCTACTTTACATGTATACTATGGCCCAAAATTACAATCAGTAGCTTATCGTGGAGCTTTGGTGAGGAGGCTTAAAAGTTAAGTCGAGCTTACTGCTCACACGAGAATTTCAATCAATATTCGACTGCGACTTGACTAAGCCGCAAATATGGTTAAGTTGGTAGCCCTACTAGTTGTTTTATCATGATTTTGTCTATGCATTAACCTCACATCTGTCATGTTAACGGGGGTGTGCACCATTTTTCGTGTTGTTTTGATTTCATGAACGCTCTTGGATTTTTTCGTTACCGACGAAACAGGGTCAGTAACGAAAAATCCAAATAGAAGCAGCAACAACAAACAAAAAGCATAATGATGGCGCGAGCATATGACATTAATGTAAGTTTGTTCTTATTGTAACTAGTGGCGCCTCCTGGTGATGAAAAAATTAACTGAGTTTAAGCGAGCTTAACGTTGTTGAGGACACCCCCGGGTATTCCTTAACTTAAGGAATAGGTTAAGCCGCAAATTCGTGCTAAGGAGACATTGTAATTCGCGTAATTTTGGTAAGCGAAGCTTTATGTGTTCCTTAAGGTTAAGGAGGATCTTAAGCCTGCATTGTAATTTTGGGCCTAAGTGTAATGTTTCTTCTAATTGTAATTCCATTTGTTTGTTTTGTTCTCTTTATTTATTTATTATCATCATTTAATGTTATAAATCAAATGTTTTTGTGTTAACACTTTGGAAATTCATTATAATTAAAATGATTTTAAAAACACTGTATAATTTCCAAATTAAATTAAATCACCTCAAACGTTTTCGCCAAGGCTTCTACTTGGCATCATCAGGAGGACTAATTAGTTTAAGTTCATATGTAGTGAGTCTGTTTTCTATTACTAACTTATACTAGAGGTGGGGGGGGAGTTTGAAGGTGGGAGAGAAAGGGCGGAGTTGAGGGTGTTTGATAAGAGAGAAGGAGATGGGTATATCAACAAAGGAGATGCATATGGTATTTGGATATTCACCAAATTGTTCTTATTTTTATGGATTTCAAGAATCTCCAAGGCATTCAATTTGTTAATCTTAGACTCGGAGTGCAAGACCTTAGTACCTTGCATGTCAATAGAATGGTCATGTTGGACACAATGGTCTGCCATCTCCGAGTATCCAGATAAACCCCTGAATGCCCTGTTATGTTCCTGAATGCGAGTTTTAATTGCTCTACTCGTTTGGCCTATATACTTCATATTACAATCCTTACAACTAATACAATAAACCCCACTATTATCTATATTATCTACCCTATCCTTATGATTAAAAAGTAATCTACTTATGTTATTGTTTGTATAGTATGCACATTTAATATTTTTATTTACATGTTTATTTACTATATGCGAGATTTTACCTAAATATAAAAATTTTCTCCACGGCTTATTATTATTATCTTTGCAATATGGAGCATAAATGTAATTTTTAAACATAATGTGTTTTTGTTTTTTATATAAAATTTTATTAATTATGTGAATATCGTAGCCATTATTCCGTGCAATACTTTTAATTACATCGAGTTCTTTGTCGAATTCATCCTTATCTAAGGGTATATTGTAGAATGGAGTGATACAGCAAAATATCTAGGTGTAACACTAGACAAAAAGCTGCTGTGGAATAGACACGTCGACAAAATAGTCGAAAAAGCAACCTCTGCACTTATGATTTGCAGAAGGATAGCAGGTAAAAATTGGGGCTGCAACCCAAACATCCTGCTGTGGATGTATACAGTGATGATAAAACCAATCATCACATATGGAGCCATTGCATGGTCAAGTAGAACCAAACTTGTTACCACGAGGAAATTACTCGATAAGGTACAAAGGTTAGCATGCTAATGCATAACAGGAGCAATGAGAACATGTCCAACGGCAGCCATGGAGGTGATCCTTGATCTCTCACCGCTCCACATGGTAGTGGAGGAAGCTGCAAAGAAGACATATCTCAGACTTAAGAAGACAGAATCAACGAGGGTAAACCGCATCAAAGGAGAAGAAATTCTAAATGACTGCGCATACCTCATTGATCTGCCAGCCGATCTAATGATCAAGAAGTTCAGTTTCGAGAAGAATTTTGCTATCAAACTGAGCACAAAGAAAGAATGGGACGAGGATATTATACACTCTCTCAAGAATGGAACCATCGTATGGTATACGGATGGATCCAAAACAGAAGAGGGAACTGGAGCAGGAGTCTACGGGCCGCGCACCGAACACTCTGAAGCAATGGGAAAATTCCCAAGTGTCTTCCAAGCAGAAATATATGCTCTGGAAAGATGTATCCAGTTCAATCTCGACAGAGGATACAGTAAGCAACATATAGCTATACTATCTGACAGTCAAGCAGCTATTAAAGCATTGGGTTCAAACATCATCAACTCCAAGATGGTTTGGACATGCCTCCTCAAACTTAACGAGTTAGGCAAGAAGAATAAAGTCACCCTCTTCTGGGTACCCGGACACATCGGGGTTGAGGGAAATGAACGAGCTGATAAGCTGGCAAGAAAGGGTGCGGCAACGCAACTCTATGGACCAGAACCATTCTGTGGTTTGGGACATACGTTTTTCCAAGAGGAAATTAAAAAGAAAGGGAGACAAGAAAGAAACGAACTATGGAAGAATCTCCCTAGGCTTAGGCAAGCCAAGGAACTGCTCGGAGGATATAACTCCAAAAGGGCCAAGACTTGCACTAACCTAAGTAAAACAAGTCTCAAGGCAATAACAGGCTTCCTAACGGGTCACTGTAGACTCAGGGAACACCTACGCAAACTGGGACTTGAAGAAGATGGCACCTGTAGATTTTGCGAAGAAGAGGCCGAGACTCCTCGACATCTCTTGGCGGACTGCAATGCTGTGGGATTCGCAAGAATCAAAACCCTAGGCAGGCACTGGGTAGAAGTGAAGTCTCTCCACACCTTGGACCCCCTCAGGATTCTGGACTTCATAAGATGTCTGGGGCTTGAGGGGTCGCTTTGACTGGTAACACTGGGAAAGCTAAGTAGGGGGAGTACAATAGATCTTATAGGTCGCGGTGCATACCATACCCCATAATATAAAAAAAAAAAAAAAAAAAAAAAAAAAAAAAGGTATATTCAACATTCTGTGGATCATAGAGTTAAATGCGGCCATTTTATGTGACACTGGATGACAGGAAGACGCATGAATTATATTGTCAGAATATGTGGGTTTTCTATAAATCCCAAATTTGAATTTACTGTTATTAATACTTATATTTAAATCTAAGAAACAAAGTTTTTTTTTTCAAACTCCCCCCCCCCCTCCACCTCTAGTATAAGTTAGTAATAGAAAACAGACTACATATGAACTTAAACTAATTAGTCCTCCTGATGATGCCAAGTAGAAGCCTTGGCGAAAACGTTTGAGGTGATTAAATTTAATTTGGAAATTATACAGTGTTTTTTAAAATCATTTTAATTTAATGTTATATGAGAAGCGTACTTTCAAAAAGTTTTTGTCACAATTTTTTAACTCTTATCCGTTCCCTAGGATAAAGTCAGTCAGACGATCTCTACGCCCTGCGCGGCCTCCATACAAGTACTATGCAAATGCTCACATTCCGCGTGATTTATTTATCGTCATTTTACCTATTTAATTACATCATAACACAAAGATTGTGTTTCAATAATAGAAAGGACACATTCAAAATTTGGAATAATGCTATGTTATTGGTTTTGAACATCACAAAGATCTTAAGATGAATAAAAAAAACAATGCGTTAAATAGACAAAAAAACACAATACAGTATATATCATTTGACTCAAGTTGAAATAATACACAGTACAAGATGTGTAAATGACAATAGATATATTATAAGAATAATATGGAATAGATTGATTCATTGTTTTTGACATTTTTTATAAAAAAGGTATGTATTTAAGTACTTAGCAGAGTCTCAGTAATAAAAATAGGGTTGTAAAATCTTAAAAACATTAAAATGAATGAAATACCATGCAGACAGAAAACAATGATGACAATAAAAATAAAGAACCAATATAAAACAAATAAATGAAACAATAATGTGCAATTTATTGTTAAATGCACTAGTGAAGGATGACTTAAGTATTCAGTATGGTTTTCAAAATAATTCTTTGTGGTTACGCAATTTAGAGACTACCCAAAAAATGATTATCCAATAGCATTCAAAAAACCATTGTAAACTATTATTCAAAAATAATGCACACTTCAGTGTTAAAAAAAAGAATAGTCTATTGTTATTTTCGTAGATTATTATTTTTGTATTTAGAAATACATTCTACATAGTATTAGTAAAACTTAAATGGTAGTCTTTGATTTTTTTATTTATTATTATTGAAATAAAAAGTGCGAGTTACTACGTGTTACCCGTATTTCATTATTCTTTTGATTTGACATAAGGTATGATACCCATAATGTAGTTTTTACGGCACGGGAAGGACAACCTGAATAATAATTTAATGCAGTTAATTTAGCAAGTAACCGTAAAACAATACACACTATCATCTAACTATTTTATATTACATGATTCATAAGTTGTTTGTAATTTTGTACTGACACGGAGAGGGCGACTTGTATATTTATCACACATAGTTCATCTGCTGATTACCCTATTTGTGAGATATATTTTGATAGCACCTATAAATATATATGTTTTCTATGTTCACCTGCAATACCTCTCTATTTATGTATGATCCACCTAAATAAAATGTTTCTTGAGTACATACAAATACTTGCAGTATTTCATTACCTGAATTATAACACATTTATTATTATTTTTTAATCTCAATCATAACTGGCAATATCAATTTTATTACCATAATTTAGCACTTTTAACCAAATCGTTTTTCTTACTGAAAAGAGCGCTGATTTCTGTACAAATTTTGAATAACGATTTCATATGAGAAAATCCATTTTCATTGCAAGTATTGCTTCTACTAGCCATTTCATGCAAGGAAACAGATCGAAAAAACAATGTTTCGAAATAAATGTCTGCCATTTGGTCCTCTTTGTCTATTCCATGTGAAATTAGCGTGAGAAGAAAGATTCTAATTCAACAAAATGAGATCTTATTGAACATAAAATCTTAATAAATAATGATTATATTGAAATCATTGCAGACAAATACGTAATATTATTTGAATAATTTAATTTATTAAATTTATGAATGTGCACATGTAAACATGTATTATGAAGGTAAAAACATATAGTATATTATGTCCACATTTAATAAATTATGTTTTTTTCCCACATTTTTGTCAGTAACACTGAAAATAGGTCTAATAATGACAAGTTTGAGATTTTATAAATTCTGTCGAAGATTTATTATATTACTAATGACTACAAAAACTATTTCTTGCTGTAAAAGTATTACCTATAATAATGTGACTATAGACAATAAAAAAAACAATTCTTACAAACATAATTTAAACACTTTGTAGAAGTCATCACAGCTGGAATTCATAAAATATAAATGAATACTTTACTCAAAACAGCTGAAATGTGTTGGTGATTTTAGCGGCCCTAGAGAACGGTCTCCGTATGATTTTTGAAAAAGTTAAATAAAATCGATTCTAAGAACTATAATCCAACTTTTTTTTCATAAATAGTTTACTGACAAATCATTCCAGGAATACTGAAAATTATTTGACGATAAAGTGATATTTAGTAGTATTTTTATTGATTTTCAATCGATTTTTGCCGCGGAGGCCCCAAAAAACGGATGGCGGTTAATGAATTATAATTATGCTTTTATGGAATAAGAAATAGGGGGGAAGGGCACACAGAGGAGACCGGAATGTCGGTTAGGAGTGTTGAATGTAAGAGGAGGGATGCTGAGAAAGAAGAATGAAATCGTTGAGATGATGGATGAAAAGTCTCTAGATGTTTTGTGTGTTTGTGAGACTAAAAGGAAAGGAAGTGGGATGAATGAAAGAAACGGAAGAATCGAGCTGTGGTCAGGAGTCCCTGACTCACAACATGCGTGTCAGGGTGTGGGTGCTTTTCTGTCGGAGAGAATGAGCAACTGTATGAAAGGATATGAATGTGTTGGCCCCAGGCTAATTTGGATCCGCTTCAAGGTAGGGTTGACGAGGATCCTACTCATGATTGGGTACGGTCCCGGAAACGATGCAATGGATACGGAAAAGGAAGAGTTCTGGGACAGTGTGCGGAAGATTGCAGACGATAAGAATGAGAATGAAAGATTGATTCTGGCAGGTGATCTCAATGGTTGGGTCGGTGTCAGAAGGAATGACCTAGAGAGTGTGTTGGGAAATCATGGTGATAGAAGAGTGAATGACAATGGAAAACGTATAATAGAAGCGTGTTTGGAGATGGATCTCTTTGTGGCAAATACATTTTTCGCTCATAAAGAAATCCATCAGTATACTTGGGAGAGAGGGAATGAAAGATCGATGATAGACCTTGTGTGTGTGGACTCTCGTCTTAGAAAGGCGACTACAGATACCAGAGTTTACCGAGGCGCTGAGTTGGAAACAGATCATTTCCTTGTTGTTACTAGGATAAATCTGTTCTCTGGCTGGCGGTCGAGAACACATAAAACCGTGCCTTTTAAGAGATTGAGAGTCGAAAAACTGAAAGATGCGAATATACAGGAAGAGTACGAAAGAAAGACGAATGAAAGATTTAGCGCGCATGAAAGGAAAGAATGTACACTGAATGAACAATGGGATGTTATGAAAGGTGTGCTAATAGAGTGTGCAAAAGAAGTATGTGGTGAAACCACCGTTGGACGCAAAAAAGGTGATGCATGGTGGGATGATGATGTGAAAAAGGTCGTGGAAAAGAAGAAGAATGCATGGAAAGATTTGATGAGTGTGAGACAGGGAAGTGAAGGCGATAAGGAACGAATGAAAGAAACATACAGAGCGTGCAAGAAAGAAGTGCGAGAGATAGTGGAAATGAAGAAAAAATTGCTAGAAGACAAGGAATGCCAGAAGTTGTCAGCGTGTGCGAAAGAAAATTTGAAAATATTTTGGAAGGAGGTGAAGCGGAAGAGGACGGGTGTGGAAGTAAACTCAGTGAAAGGGATAAAAGATAATAATGGTAATGTGGTAGTGAGTGGTGATTGCGTGTTAAGAAGATGGAAAGAGTATTTTGAAGAATTATTTGAATGTGGTGGTGTGAATGTAAATGAGTGCAATGGTAGAAATGATAACATGAGTGTAAAGGATGAGATATGTTTGACGGAAATTACGAATGCGTTGAAGAAAGCTAAGTGCGGTAAGGCTGTAGGATATGATTGTGTTTCAATTGAGCTCATCAAGGCTGGTGGGCAGAAGACTCTTGCATGGTGCCTAGAACTATTCAACACTTGTTGGAAAGAAGGCGTTACTCCAGAGGACTGGCGGAAGGCTATCATCTGTCCGCTATATAAGGGAAAAGGTTCTAGGCTTGAATGTGGGAGTTATCGGGCTATTAGTTTGCTGAGTTCAATAGGAAAACTGTATGGAAGAGTTCTGATTGAGAGAGTACGAAAGGCAACAGAGTGTAAGATATGGGATGCACAAGGAGCTTTTTTGAATGGTAGAGGGTGCACTGATCAGATCTTCTCCCTACGAATGGTCGTAGAGAAGCTTCTGGGTAAACACCAGAAGCTTTTCTGTGCGTTCGTGGATCTGGAGAAAGCATATGATCGTGTGGATCGGGAGAGATTGTGGCGCGTGTTGTCGGAGTATGGGGTGAACAACCAGTTGATCCACGCAATTTCTTCGCTATACGTTGGGAGCTCCGCCTGCGTGAGGGTGAATAACGCCTTCTCCGAGTGGTTTGTCCTCACCAAAGGAGTGAAGCAAGGCTGTGTCATGTCTCCATGGCTGTTCAACCTTTTTTTCGACTACTGTATGCGTCCTTTGAAAGAGATGGATGTTGGCATTGAACTGAATGGAAACCGTGTGAATGCGTTGATGTATGCAGATGATTTGGTATTAATGGCTGAGAGTGAAAGTGATTTACAAAGATTGTGTCAGTTGTATATGAAAGTTGCAGTATGAATGGGATGAAAATGAATGTGACAAAGACGAAAGTGCTGGTGTTTGAAAGAGAGGTTGAAAGAACAATGTGTGAAATAAAGGTTGGAAATGAATGTTTGGAGCAAGTGGACGAATATGTTTATTTAGGAAGTATGTTTGTAAGGGATGGTAGGTACGAAAGGGATATTGAAAAAAGAAAAGTGGCTGGTGCGAAAGTGAACGGTGCACTTCGATCTATTGTTAGCAATAGCAATGTCTCGAACATGGCTAAAATGCTGGTGCACAACGCCATCCTTGTACCGACACTGATGTATGCAAGCGAGACTTGGACATGGCAGAAGAAGGACGAGAGTGGAATAAATGCAGTGGAGATGCGATCACTGAGAAGAATGGTAGGTAAAACATTGCGTGATAGAGTAAGAAATGAGGATATTAGAAGAATGAGTGGATGCAAGAGGAGTGTTGTGGATAGAATGCGTGTAAATAAATTGAGATGGTTTGGTCATGTGGAGCGAATGGATGGTGTAAGATTGACGAAGAGGGTGTATTTATCTGAAAGAGAGGGTGTGAGGAAGCGCGGGCGTCCGAGAACCACGTGGCTTAACCACGTGGATCAAATTCTCAAGGACGGTCGCGTGTTAAGTAAGAGGAATCGGCGTGCATGTATGAGAAACTGGATGAATGTAGAGGAAGCGAAAGAAGTATGTAAGGATAGAGCGACATGGCGTTCCGTTCTCTCTGCCTACCCCACCTGGGACACGGCGTGAGGGTATAGTATAGTATAGTATAGAGGAATAAGAAATATATTTATTTTCTTAACAAAACTCAAATGATCTAATGAATTTTATAATCATCACATTTTATACCTTCCAACAATGGGTAAAACATAAAATTTATGATTAATTATATGGTTAGCTTGTAAATATCTTTTCAATCAAATGTACCTATAAGCAAACAAATAAACCTTTTCACAACTGCAAGTATGTACTGCGACACTAAGTCTCTGCAAGTCTTTTGTGACAAAGTTTGAAGAACATCTATTGAACATACAACTATGGTTATCATTTAATGTACACAAAAAATAACATTCTTTTTTATACCTACACTCTCTATCTAATGTTTTTTTTAAGTAATCAAATAAAAATGCACAATCAATTGAATGTTTAAGTATCAACAAAAATTATAATGCTGAAAGAATTCATTTCACTCAGGTACAATATCTAACGAATTTTGTTGTCAATTTCATACTAAAGTTAAGTCATTTGTTTTAGAAACAATAATTTATTATTCATAATAATTTATCACTAAGGCCCAACGCATCAATCTGTAGATAGATAAATTTATCCTGAGGATAAGCCTATCTCTAGGATATTTGCCGCATCAATGTAAAGATCCGGCCTATCCCTAGGATAAACGACGCCATTTTTAACTACATCTTAAAGTGGTGTATATAATTTATCCTTAGGATAAATCGTCCCAATTATCAAAATGGCGTCGTTTGTGAACAGCTGTGAAGGATGCGTTATGTGTTGTTTTTGCTTCATACATAGAGTATGAGTATTTTATGTCGTATTATGTATAAAAATGTTGTTAAATCATTGTTTCAACCATCTCAAAGAAAATATTCTACAAATAACGCGATGATTACTTTGAAGGAAAGATGACATAAACGCCATTTTTGTTTTCGTAGAATCGATTCACGTAATACTTTTAGCTATATACGGTAGATGGCATTATCAGATTATATGCATATTTTATCAACTACAAAAATGTATGATATTTTGTATAAAAATGTATTCAAAATGTGATAGAATGTATTAATAAACAACAAAAAATTACTTAAACCGGAATTTTAACTGAAAAATAACAAAAGTAAAATCCTAATATAATGTTTCGAGCTATGAGTGTTGTTTTCACGCAAAGTATTTCTTAATATGTGTAAAAATATATTTAACAATATTTTTTCTTTACCTGGAAGCATATTTTTACAATTATATAAATTTATTATTATATTAAAATCTCTTTTGATTTGCAAATAATAAATATTTATTACGAAATATACGCTAGAGTGGGAGCAAAATTGGCGCCAAACGAAGATCAAGCTAAAACCATAGACAAAACATGCGATTTCAGTGTAGCCAACATTTAAGACTGGTGGATAGCTATCCACTGGATAGTTTTAGATTGATGCGGCAAATAAATTTAACCATCACTTTATCCATAAGATATATTTATCCTTTAGATAGCTAACTACAACTTTTATCTATATATTGATGCGTTAGGCCTAATTGTTGAAAAATATTTTTAATTAATTTCAGGTATGTGAGGTGTAAATTTTTAAAATAAATTTTATATTGTAAAAAAAACTTTTGAACCAAACATGACAATTATTTGCCACGAGTAATTACATAATATGAATTATAATATTTTCTTTTATTTTATTGTGTAACAAATAAATTTTTCCAAGTTTGCTTTTTATATTTGTTTGCAAGTCCCACAAGCAGTTGATAATTCATTTTTAATATATGGATATGATTAGAATGGAATAATTATGATTAGAAAAAAAGTCCATTTTATTTGTATTTATTTTCGTTTGATATATTTTTAAAGCATTCTCCTGGATAGAGACCAGACCTGAAACATGTTTCACAAATCCACAGTTTCTCGTCTTCCTCCAGGAATTTTTCAATTGCTGCATACACCACACTCTTTTTTTGACTTCTCACACCTTGCTATGAAGTGTGGCTTCCCATCAAGTCTCTCTTCCTAATCCATGGCACATTCCCTTCTTCTTTTTCTGCTTAGACACCCCTGTCTTGCATCTCTCACAATTTCAATATTCCCGCCATTTTATTATACTATACTATACCCCAAAGAATGGAACTCCATATAGATCCATCTTTACTTTCTTCACTATTTCCACATTCATACAATATCTCATGCACGCAGGTTGATTTCTCTTACTCAACACATGGACGTCCTTCAGAATTTGATCTACGTAGTTCTCGGACGCACGCGCATCCTCACATCCCTTCTTTCAGACAAGTATATCTTCATCGTCATTCTTTCCTCTTCCATTCGATCCACATGACGAAACCATGTCAATTCTGCCATTTTGATTGAATCAAAGTTTTGATTTTAGTAATAAATGGATTCAATTTTACAACACTGTTATTATCGTAGAAAAATAATTTGAATTAAATTTTTCATAAACTTAAATGTTTATTTATTAAGAAAATAAAGCACAAATTAACTATATTTTTTTATTAAACACACACAACATACTAATCAAACACACGTGTCACCATCACACCTGTCAGGTGGTAGAGGAGTGACAGCACAAAAATTCGAACCCGCCTCTGTGGCGGTAAATGAGTGGTAAGGGTTAATCCACCTTACTATAACTGCATGCGACTGTCAAATTACTAGCAGTTCAAACTCGCACAACTGTAGTATGAGACAGAACCTTATCTTGATTTTTGTATGTTTCACGAATGGTAATTATTATGTCATCCAGTTCGTCAAGTAAAATGTGTCAAGTCAAGTGTTTTAACATTTCGCCCGCCAACGTATCACCGGTGATATCACAAAAAACAGTGCCCTGACCGCCAACATCGCACCGGTGATATCGCGACTTATTTACGTTGTATTATATCTATATATAGGTATACTAGTATAGAAATCAACTGTGTGTATTCTTCACACATTAGGCAATCAGTGACATCTCTTGAAATCCCGACTTATCATAATCCAACATGTTAATTTATCAAAAAACAAAAGCCCTCCGCACTTTGGCTCAAACCATATTTTCTCAAGTAATTCGGAAAGTCCCGCGGTTCTGTCGCGCATGCATAGTAAATATAGTACAGTTCAGTCTGTATTATGAGGCGATAACAAGTAATATATCGCGATCTTCGTAAAACGGAACATTAAAATTCGCGTTTGTAAATTTCGTGAAGTATCTAAGTTGATTTATATTTTTAGGTATTTTGTGTATAATAAGTTGATTGGAGAGTGTTATTTTCCTAGTATATTCGCATGGAATTGATTTTTTTGTTTATTACAAATCTTTATTGTTTTTTTTTTTTAATTTATAAATTACAATTTATTTGTTTTACAAAATATTTAAAATAATGTGACATATGTTTCGGCTGCAATGCCATAATCATACTAAAGTGCTTTGTCTTGTAGGTGTGTGTTGTGTGTTGATGGTTGGGGGGGAAAAACCCAGTTCTCAGCACAGAATTCCATACAAAACCTAGAACCCTGACTCATTTATAAAAGTGAGGCAAAAAATCTATGAATTTTTGACAGAACGGTTGGCGAAAGCGTGTGGTGTTTCCTACATTTTATGAAGTATTTCTCGCATTTTTATAAAAATATATCATTTTTACATTTATAAAAACGTAATTGGACATTTTTTGAATTTCTTGTCGAAGTTTTAAGCGATTTACCACACTTCTTTTCGCCAACCGATCTGTCAAAAGTGCCGAAAAATGGTGCCTCAGTATATTACAATGAAAATACATACGAGTACTCCATCTAGGTATTATATATAAAAATCTATGGTTCTCAGTATTGTTTTGTTGGTGTATGTTTGTAGGGTGACTATGAGTTATTTTTGTAAGTTGTTTGTAGGGTGACTATGAGCTATTTTTGTAAGTTGTCTATTTGTTTATATTTGAAAATGTCCAATATAGGTGAGTTATAAATGTTTGTCTGTTCATTAATAAGTGTTGAATGGTGGTTGTTAATATTTTTATTAATTTCTATTTGTTCTAAAATGTTTAATCTGATTCCTTTTCTTTCTGTGTGTAATAGTGTGGGTGTGTTGGTGTCTGTTATTTTATGTTTGTGTTGAATTAGGTGTTTAGCGAATTGTGATTTGTCTAGGTGGTTATTTTTCCAATTCGATTTGTGTTCTTTGAATCTATCTTCAATGCTGCGTCCTGTTTGTCCTATATAAATACTATTACATTGGTCACAATTTAGTCTATATATTCCACTTTTTTCCTGTGTATTAGTTTTGTCCTTGGTGTTTTTAATTAATGTTCCTATGTTGTTACGTGTTTTAAATGCTGTTGTAATGTTATTTTTATTTAGTTCTTTTGCTATTTTTTCTGATATTTTTCCGTGGTAATCTATAGTTCTATATTTGTGTGGGTCTGTTTCTTGTATGATAGGATATATCTGTCCAATTATTTTCTTATGTGTGTGTTTTTTGTGTAGTTGGTGTATAATTTGTTTATTGTAACCATTGTGTTCTGCTATTGTTGTTATTGTGGTAAGTTCATTAAGGTAGTTATCATTTGTCATGGGTATGTTAACAAGTCTGTGTATCATACTGTTATAAGCTGCTAGTTTGTGTATCCATGGGTGTTGTGATTTTGCGTTTATAGTTGTGTCGCAGTATGTGGGTTTCCTATATATTTTAAATTCGTGTTTATCATTGATTCTAGTGATAGTGATGTCAAGGAAATTTATACTATTGTTTTCTTCGGTTTCCATAGTGAATTCAATGTTCTT
This sequence comes from Athripsodes cinereus, assembly GCA_947579605.1. NCBI lineage: Eukaryota > Metazoa > Arthropoda > Insecta > Trichoptera > Leptoceridae > Athripsodes > Athripsodes cinereus. The sequence continues at coordinate 17,178,455 of OX388309.1, forward strand.
GTGTAGTTCGTTTGCTAGTTTTAAAAGTTGTTTAGTTTGTCTTTGGGATCCTCTGAAGGCTATGAGTATGTCGTCTACATATCTTTTATAATATACTATGTGTTGTTTGGCTAGTGGGGTGTTGAGTAGTTTTTGTTCGATATTGTCCATGAATATGTCTGAAAGTAAGTTTGATAAAGGTAGTCCCATAGGTAAACCTTCGCGTTGGCTGTATATTGTATGGTTGTGTTGGAAATAATTTGATGTTGTGCATAATTCTATTATATCATATATCTCTCCTGCTATTATTGGATCTATTTGTTTTTCTTGTAATGTGTTTTATATACATTGTAAACTTTCTTGCACTGGTATGTTAATGAAGAGGTTTTTTACATCTAGCGATATGAGCTTGCAATTTTTAATGTCGATATGTTGTATTTCTTGTATTAGTTGTGTTGTGTTTTTTATTGTATGTTTCGGTGTGTATTGTGTGATGTTATAGAATTTGTCATTTATGGCTCTGGATAGTTTTAGTGTGTTTATGAATGAGACAACAGGTCGAATTGGATGTCCTGGTTTATGTATTTTTAATTGTCCATATAGCATGGGTGGTCTTGGATTCATTTCAATGAGTCTTTGTTTTTGTCTTGTGTATGGAAATAGGGCGTTGCAACTATTTATCATGTTTCTTGTGGTTTTTGCCAATTGTTTTGTAGGGTCTGTGGTGAGGATAGTGAAGTCTTGTGGATTTAGAAATTCTTGTATTTTCATGTGATAATCTTCTGTATATAGGATAACTGTGGAGTTACCTTTGTCAGCTTTTGTGATGGTTAGTTTATTTTCTGAGATCTTTTTATTAATGTCTTGTATGAGTTTATATTCATTGTGTTGTCGGTGTTTGGTGTTGCTTTTTTCCATTTCCTGTTGGAGTATTTGTGATATTTTATGTTAAGATATTTGATTGTTTGATGACTTGTTTTTATGTAGTGCGTTTTCTGTATCAGCTGCTAAGTTTTCAATATTTTTTGTGGATATAGTTTTTGGAATATTATATTTGAACCCTTTGTCGAGTAGTTTGGATTCTTCAGTTGTGAATAGTACCTGTGTATTATTGATCGTTTTTTCGTAGAATTGCGTATTCACTTGTTGTGTGGTGTCGTTATTATTTTGTTGGTGTTGTGTTTTCTTTAAGTTTGTGAGTTTTTTGGTGTGTGTTTTTTGTTTTTCTTTTAAAATTTCTTGTATATCATTCCTAATTTTATTGTCTATATTGTCAAATTCTAGTGGATGTAATTTATGAGTTAGTTCTGCGTGTAGTATTTTCGCATAGTAGTTACAATTTGTTCTTCTGGCGTATGCTGTTTTTATTTCTTCTTTGATCCACGTTATTTGACCTTTTCTTATTGCTTTTTGGTGTGATTGTGATAAATTATGTTTAGTCATTGATTTTATGTTAACATATTTTGGAATAATATTACACTTCAAACACTCTTTGTTAAAAAATATATCTTGTGTTAACACTTGTATTTTTTTGAGCACTTTTTTATATTTACTGCACTGTGTAGCTATGTCAGCCACTTTACACTCTATGATTTTATTTAGGCACAACTTGTAAAACTCCATAATTTTAATTTATAAATTACAATTTATTTGTTTTACAAAATATTTAAAATAATGTGACATATGTTTCGGCTGCAATGCCATAATCATACTAAAGTGCTTTGTCTTGTAGGTGTGTGTTGTGTGTTGATGGTTGGGGGTTTTTTCCCCCCCCCCCCAGCCGAAACATATGTCACATTATTTTAAATATTTTGTAAAACAAATAAATTGTAATTTATAAATTAAAATTATGGAGTTTTACAAGTTGTGCCTAAATAAAATCATAGAGTTTATTGTTTTTATTTGTCAAAAATGGTTTTTAATACAAAACTTTGGTGTTTTTATAAGTGAATAGTGACTTTTAAGTAACGGTTATTTTACGTGGATTATCCTTCCGTACTCTGTATGAAAAAATATATCTGGTACTGACATCTGACATAACAACTTTGTAGTATTGCCGTTCACTGAGATTAACCTAAGGCTAAGTTAACATATACTATATTATACTATACCCTCTCACCGTATCCCAAGTGGGGTAGGCAGAGAGAACGGAACGCCAAACAGATCTATCTTTACACACTTCCTTAGCTTCCTCCACATTCATACAGTTTCTCATACACGCACGTCGATTCCTCTTACTCAACACGCGGCAGTCCTTGAGAATTTGATCCACGTGATCAAGCCACGTGGTTCTCGGACGTCCGCGCTTCCTCACACCCTTTCTTTCTGACAAGTATATCCTGCAATGCCATAATCATACTAAAGTGCTTTGTCTTGTAGGTGTGTGTTGTGTGTTGATGGTTGGGGGTTTTTTCCCCCCCCCAGCCGAAACATATGTCACATTATTTTAAATATTTTGTAAAACAAATAAATTGTAATTTATAAATTAAAATTATGGAGTTTTACAAGTTGTGCCTAAATAAAATCATAGAGTTTATTGTTTTTATTTGTCAAAAATGGTTTTTAATACAAAACTTTGGTGTTTTTATAAGTGAATAGTGACTTTTATAAGTGATTAGTAGTTTATAGTAGTGATGTAACGAATATTCATATTCGCAAAAAAATATTTGAATTTTTTTCGGTAATAAAGTATCGGATATTCGGTAATAATACCGGATACTTACCCGGTACATTGTAGAAAAAGGTACTGCAAGAAAATATTCTTTAAGAAAACTTAGGAGTTTTGAAATATTTTAAATTTCTATACCATTTTGAAAATTCGGCGACGGGGGGGGGGTAGAAATTTTAATGATTGAGCAATATTGTAGAAATCTAAGCAAGTCAATATTCGCTATTCGCATTCGCATTCGTGAATATCCAAAATCACACATTCGTTACATCACTAGTTTATAATGATAGAAATTTTGTTAATTTTCTTGTTTTGTTGGTAATTTTATAACCTCAACTGGTGATGACGTTAAAAACTTTTCGATGAAAGCAGTAGACCACATGCCTGAATTCATTACACCAGAGAAAACAACTAGGAAAAGTCGAAGACGTTGTAACTATTGTTTCCAAACCAATCGCAAAATCGTTTTGACAAAATTCATTTGTGAAGTTTGTGATACTCCTCTTTGTGCTGCCCCTTGTTTCAAATTATATCATAAAGAGAAAAGATATGTAAAACATTGATATTTTTAAAATGTGTTACATAAGTGTTTCAAATGTTAAAAATTCATGTACGTATTTATTAATATTAAATATTTGTGATTCAAGTGCCAGTTATACTATTCATTAGCGTAGATGTAGTGTTTAGGTTGTATTCACTTCAAGGTACTTATAAGTAAATATGATTTTTTATAAACAAAGCGGTGTCAATGATGGAATAAGTATATTGCAAATGTTCCTGTGGTATCAAGTTTTGTTATGTGTTATGTAGTATCAAGTGGTATGAGTGTACTAGTACCAACATGGCTGCCGTCAATTATGAGGTACGTGGTTGTTATAGTATTACAGGTCAAATCCCAGTATAACGAACTTCACGGGACCAAAGAATATGTTTCGCTATACTGAAAATTCGTTATAACGAATGCTAGATTTTTACTTTGTTTTAGGTACCATTATACCTACCTACCGCTATCATGTTACCGAATACAAACAGCATGGGTCATCTTTTGACGATTGGTTACTATTATTTACTTGAAATCTAAAAAAAAATACATCGGTCAACATAACAGCTAACTGCCTTTGTATTAATCAATGTACTTATTGTAAGACAGGAAATGAATCATCGATTGTTAAGCTGTGATACTATTTATTTTATTGAAGTTTTAAAAAAGGTCAATACATATTACAATATTTAAAAAGTTAAAATTCAAATGAAATAAAATTGAGGAAAAGGATAAAAAAGTGTAGGAACTAAAATAATTTTATTTTTTAACAAAAAATCTGGAATTTTTTCTTGGTGGCTTGTAAAATAGAACTTTCTTAGTTTACAATGTTCTTGAAAACAATTTTCCGGAACATTGGAACAGTTGTAAAGGTACCCCCGAATATTTTTCAATCCAAGTGAATAATTATTTCTAATTGAAATTCTATCTTTACACACTTCCTTAGCTTCCTCCACATTCATACAGTTTCTCATACACGCACGTCGATTCCTCTTACTCAACACGCGGCAGTCCTTGAGAATTTGATCCACGTGATCAAGCCACGTGGTTCTCGGACGTCCGCGCTTCCTCACACCCTTTCTTTCTGACAAGTATATCCTCTTTGTCATTCTTACTTCGTTCATTCGTTCAACATGTCCAAACCACCGTAGTTTATTCACGCGCATTCTGTCCACAACACTCTTCTTGCATCCGCTCATTCTTCTAATATCCTCATTCTTCACTCTATCACGCAGCGTTTTACCAACCATTCTTCTCAACGATCGCATCTCCACTGCATTTATTCCACTTTCGTCCTTCTTCAGCCACGTCCATGTCTCGCTTGCATACGTAAGTGACGGTACCAGAATGGTATTGTGCACCAGCATTTTAGCCATGTTCGACACATTGCCATTGCTGACAATGGGTCGAAGTGCACCGTTCACTCTAGCACCGGCCACTTTCCTTCTTTCAATGTCCCTATCGCATCTTCCATCCCTCGCAAACATACTTCCCAAATATACATACTCGCTTACTTGCTCCAAACAGTCGTCGCCAACTTTGATCTCACAAATCGTTTTTTCATTCTCTCTTTCAAACACTAAAACTTTCATCTTTAATACATTCATTTTCAAACCATTTAAATTGCTACTATCATACACACATGTAACAATCTCTTGTAAATCCCTTTCACTCTCAGCCATTAACACCAAATCATCTGCGTACATCAATGCATTCACCCGAAACCCATTCAACTCGACACCAACATAGTGTCGTGTAGCGACGTAGAGATGATGACATCCAAGTACGATGTGTAACCCATTAACTTGACGGGATAATTTTGTACTACATTTCGTTTTCTATACTTGGTCATTTGAAATAATAATAATTTTTGGCCATTCCGAAATTCACCATCAAATCACGTGTTAATATATCCTTGCGACGCCCATCGTATGATTTTGTTTTCGTGAAAAATAACGGTTAAAAATATACAAGCACTCCACGTCGACTATGATTCGCGCGTTCATAGAGCAGTCGCATTCTGGGAGTCGCCAAATCAACATTTTGCTGGCCTCGCCAGGGCTTTCAGCCCTTGGCGGAGTAACTCAAATGGACTCGCATAAATAATATTTATTAGTGTATTTTTATATAATTATTATAATCATAATAGTATCTGTTCCATAGTTCATTCAGTTGTTTTGTAAAATAGTGAACATGTCGTGAAACGTATACCAACCGACTTTTTTGCAGTGTAAGATTCAAATTCGCAGTATATTGGAATAATAGCAGTTCGCCGCCCCATCTGGAAAAGAAAGCATCTCGTGAGGACCGCGTTTTTCTTTCTTTACGCGCCTCCGGTGTAACTAAGTTAAAGCCTGGAAATTTACTTGGAAAGTCCATTTAATTGATTTATTTCTCTGAAATCATGTCCGGTTATCTTCAGTATAGTATTTCTGTGAATCGCCGTTAACCTAGCTCTTAAAGTATCATCGCGCATTGTCGTAACCAGTTAATATTAATCAATCCACTATACGTAACCTGTGAATCGTATAAGAGTTCGCTGACCAGTGTTATTCTAATGTAAAACTATCGAGTTTCCAACTCTTTAAACCCGACTTAAAAGCATAACTGCCGTCGTGAACAAACTACGAACCGTAACGCCATCCTGAGAATTTACCATCTCGCCTCCATTCTGTGCGTGTACTGTTGGTAGAAACCTTCTGCAAGACGACCCCAAATCTTCTGAGAATTCCCCATCATCGCTTAGAGGTTTCGTCCTTAGGCTTTGTGGTGGAAAGGCCCTCCGAATTTCATCCTCAAGGAGTGGAGATTTCTCAGCAAACTCCAAAAGACCAGTAAGATCCTTCCATTTACTCATCATTGTTTACCCGCCCAGTACAACTTCGATTCAAAGTACAGTTTCTAATATTTTGATACCCTATAAAGTTGATATTCATATTATTGTAATATTTGTAAGATATTGAGAATGCCTGCTGTGTGAAAGAGTTATTATGTGGATAATATTATTTACCATATATATTGATAATCTCTCATTGTTCATTGAATAGCCATACATATTCATATCATGTCATTTTAGAATTAATCTTGTTTGTTCAGCTTATGTGATCTAAATAAATCAAACATATATATATATATATATATATATATATGAGATGTAACACGATAGGTATGATTTTAACATGAAGCTAAGCATCACTTGCAGAGTAGAGAGAAAGTATTAGGTGTCCCGACGCTTACGAATCGGCTCTGGCTGGCTTAAGCGCTTTACACCATGGTAACGTTCACCCATTCCACCTTTTCTCTCTTATGCTTCTCTCATATACTCCTTTCAGAGCGGGTTACTGCACTCATCGCTGAAAAGCGACTTCGTCCAGCCAACCGCACCTACTAGGAATCGAACCCGGTACCCCTGTGTTACGAGTCAAGGACTCTAACCATTAGGCCACTGAGGTATGCGGGTAGGTCGAAAGTATGTAGGTATTATTACTATGACAATCAGCCTATGATTTCATCGACACCTATCGAATATTGTTTGCAACTTTTTTAGCTATTGTTCATCATTGGATCCAACCGAATGACCTTTGAACTCGCTGCACTTAGGACAGTCTAATTATATAGTGAATTATATGTGAGATGTAACACGATAGGTATGATTTTAACATGAAGCTAAGCATCACTTGCAGAGTAGAGAGAAAGTATTAGGTGTCCCGACGCTTACGAATCGGCTCTGGCTGGCTTAAGCGCTTTACACCATGGTAACGTTCACCCATTCCACCTTTTCTCTCTTATGCTTCTTTCATATACTCCTTTCAGAGCGGGTGACTGCACTCATCGCTGAAAAGCGACTTCGTCCAGCCAACCGCACCTACTAGGAATCGAACCCGGTACCCCTGTGTTACGAGTCAAGCACTCTAACCGTTAGGCCACTGAGGTATGCGGGTAGGTCGAAAGTATGTAGGTATTATTACTATGACAATCAGCCTATGATTTCATCGACACCTATCGAATATTGTTTGCAACTTTTTAGCTATTGTTCATCATTGGATCCAACCTAATGACCTTTGAACTCGCTACACTTAGACTGTAATGTCGTATGTGTGTTGCTGTTACCAGTGAATTTATAATGCGAATGCTTTGATTTTCGTATTAAACTGGTTATTTGCACTTACGTATGTGAATTATATGTGAGATGTAACACGATAGGTATGATTTTAACATGAAGCTAAGCATCACTTGCAGAGTAGAGAGAAAGTATTAGGTGTCCCGACGCTTACGAATCGGCTCTGGCTGGCTTAAGCGCTTTACACCATGGTAACGTTCACCCATTCCACCTTTTCTCTCTTATGCTTCTCTCATATACTCCTTTCAGAGCGGGTTACTGCACTCATCGCTGAAAAGCGACTTCGTCCAGCCAACCGCACCTACTAGGAATCGAACCCGGTACCCCTGTGTTACGAGTCAAGGACTCTAACCATTAGGCCACTGAGGTATGCGGGTAGGTCGAAAGTATGTAGGTATTATTACTATGACAATCAGCCTATGATTTCATCGACACCTATCGAATATTGTTTGCAACTTTTTTAGCTATTGTTCATCATTGGATCCAACCGAATGACCTTTGAACTCGCTGCACTTAGGACAGTCTAATTATATAGTGAATTATATGTGAGATGTAACACGATAGGTATGATTTTAACATGAAGCTAAGCATCACTTGCAGAGTAGAGAGAAAGTATTAGGTGTCCCGACGCTTACGAATCGGCTCTGGCTGGCTTAAGCGCTTTACACCATGGTAACGTTCACCCATTCCACCTTTTCTCTCTTATGCTTCTTTCATATACTCCTTTCAGAGCGGGTGACTGCACTCATCGCTGAAAAGCGACTTCGTCCAGCCAACCGCACCTACTAGGAATCGAACCCGGTACCCCTGTGTTACGAGTCAAGCACTCTAACCGTTAGGCCACTGAGGTATGCGGGTAGGTCGAAAGTATGTAGGTATTATTACTATGACAATCAGCCTATGATTTCATCGACACCTATCGAATATTGTTTGCAACTTTTTAGCTATTGTTCATCATTGGATCCAACCTAATGACCTTTGAACTCGCTACACTTAGACTGTAATGTCGTATGTGTGTTGCTGTTACCAGTGAATTTATAATGCGAATGCTTTGATTTTCGTATTAAACTGGTTATTTGCACTTACGTATGTGAATTATATGTGAGATGTAACACGATAGGTATGATTTTAACATGAAGCTAAGCATCACTTGCAGAGTAGAGAGAAAGTATTAGGTGTTCCGATGCTTACGAATCGGCTTTGGCTGGCTTAAGCGCTTTACACCATGGCAACGTTCACCAATTCCACCTTTTTCTCCCTTCTGCTTCTCTCATATCAATCTTTTCAGAGCGGGTGACTGCATTCATCGCTGAAAAGCGACTTCATCCAACCAACCGCACCTACTGGGATTCGAACCCATCACCTCTGTATTACGAGTCAAGTACTGGAACCATTAGGCTACAGGGGTGTGTGGGTAACCTGAGATTATTGTAATTATTAGCTGCAAATTCACATCTACCGCGACTCCATCGCCACCTATCGATATTGTTTGCAACTGCTAAGCCATTGGTTCGTCATTAGTATCCGACCTTGTGAACTTTGAACCTGCTATCCAACATTAATTGTCGTTGTTGCTTTTACCAGAGAGTATTATGCGAAGTGATTTTTTATTCGTATAACATGGAATTTTTACACCTACGAAAGTGTTGATATGATGTATTTTTCGATAGGTATGAACCAAATCACAATCTATGCATCACTTGCAGGGTAGAGAAGAGAGTATTAGGTGTTCCGATGCTTACGAATCGGCTTTGGCTGGCTTAAGCGCTTTACACCATGGCAACGTTCACCAATTCCACCTTTTTCTCCCTTCTGCTTCTCTCATATCAATCTTTTCAGAGCGGGTGACTGCATTCATCGCTGAAAAGCGACTTCATCCAACCAACCGCACCTACTGGGATTCGAACCCATCACCTCTGTATTACGAGTCAAGTACTGGAACCATTAGGCTACAGGGGTGTGTGGGTAACCTGAGATTATTGTAATTATTAGCTGCAAATTCACATCTACCGCGACTCCATCGCCACCTATCGATATTGTTTGCAATCCCAGTAGGTGCGGTTGGTTGGATGAAGTCGCTTTTCAGCGATGAATGCAGTCACCCGCTCTGAAAAGATTAATATGAGAGAAGCATAAGGGAGAAAAAGGTGGAATTGGTGAACGTTACCATGGTGTAAAGCGCTTAAGCCAGCCTATGCCGATTCGTAAGCATCAGAACACCTAATACTCTCTTCTCTACACTGCAAGTGATGCATAGATTGTGATTTGGTTCATACCTATCGAAAAATACATCATATCAACACTTTCGTAGGTGTAAAAATTCCATGTTCTTCTTCTTCTTCGCCCTCGCCTTTATCCCATTTACTAGGGGTCGGCTCTCCTAGTCCTCATCTTCCAAGTTTTGCGGTCCCCTGCATCCTCCGCGCGCAACTTTGCCTCCTTCATATCCCTGGCAATTGTGGACATCCAGGTGGTCACTGGTCTGCCTGGTCTTCTGGGTCCTACTTCCACGTCCATCGTCTTTTTAATCATATTATCCTGTGGTAGTCTCAAGATGTGCCCGTACCATCTTAATCGGTTTTCGGTTATTTTTTCACCGATGGGAGCGACTTTGAAACTACCACGGATATGGACATTTCTCACCCTATCCATCCTTGTTACACCACCAGCCCATCTGAGCATTTTCATTTCATTGGTGTGTAATGTCTGGGCGTGATTATGTTTTAGGGCCCAACATTCAGAAGAATAAGTCATGGTTGGTCTGACCACAGTTTTGTTCACCTGACCCTTGATTTTTATTGGCATTTTCTTGTCACACAGTACACCAGAAACAGATCTCCATTTCATCCATCCAAGCTTTGTGGAGTCATTCCCAAAAATACTATTGAATCAGTTACTGGAATTGCTTGATCGCCTATACTAACCGCAATATCAATATCGTAGAATAATATGTTTTTCAAACAGGCATGCCACCAGGGGTGATCCTGAACGGCCACACCCGAGGGTAGGTTATAATAGCAGCGTGATTGGAATATGTTAAAAAATAAAAGGTGATCTCCAAAATACTTACTCAGGCTTTTACTAGTTCTTAGATCTTATTATTCACAACATTATGAGTTTATGGCAAGTTTATCCAGAGGTAAGTTCACACTAAGGGCGGAGGAAAACACTTGTGAGGTATATAGATATATATATATAGCCCAGGAAATATAGGATTTTTCAGGGAAATAATTTATAACCAGCTGAAACTTTCAGGGATGGTTCCTTGATGCTTCTGGAAGAAATCCTGAGTCTCTAAAAATCTTATGTGAGCTTCTATCCAAAATGGCGGATTAAAGATGGCCGCCAAGCGCATGGCACCTTGCTAAATGTTTTTCATTATATCTTTGTAAATAAAAAACCTTTTTGTATTCTGAAAAAAGATATATAATCTGGAAACATGTTTGTTTTTGTAAAAATATATTAAAAAAGTCTAAACAAATTACAAATAATATTTTTTTGAGTATGAAATATTTTTTTCGGAATAAAAAAAAATAATTTTTAATATTTTACCCCATAACTTTTTATGTATTAATAAATTGTAAAAAACTATTCTTATACTTTTTCTGGCTGTGAATATAAGGATTATAATGAAAAAAAATTTTTGAAGAAATACTGAAAAATAGTTGAGATATTTGAATTTGAATAGAGCACCAGCGTGATCTCTTTGTCAAATAACGATTTCAGTCGGGCTGGTAAGTATGCGAAATATGGAATAAATCTTGAGTTATGTTTCTACAAGATGATCCATACATGAGGTTGGTTCCTGTAATATAAAAATAAAAACAAATTCTATATAAATTTCGACCCACCCTACTCCACCTATGCCATAATATCACTTTTATCTTATTAGTTTCTCCAAGAAGAATTTGCTCAGATATTCAAAATTCTTGCATGAAAACTGTAATTTTCAAAACAAAACTTCAAATCCAGTTTATTAATACCCACTACGCTCAAAATAAGTAGTCATCGTCAATTATCGAAAAAGTTTTTAATGTAAATATAGGATATTATTTCGCACTATGATAGAAGAAATAACGCATTTTTGCGTAATATTTTCACTTAAGTTATTTATATCATAATGCATTCACCTACAAGTGGGGTAGCCAGCAGACAAATTTCTTGTAATTAATGTACAGATCGTTGTCTCTGTGCCATAAAATTTTATCATTCAGAGGTGGCACCTAATTGTCGAATTTTAGATGATAATTACCTTGTGTGTGATGTTTTATGAAAAATTTTCTTTTACAGGACACTCGAAAACTTACGGAAAAGATTGATAAAGGTCCATTCTTTTCTGGAGACTCTATTTTCATAATATTTCTATTATTTTTGGTAATGATAATGTATTTGTATTACGTCTGTCTATTAAATTTCACGTATTATGAAGGCTGCTAATTACGTTTCGGGAAATGGGGTAACCAGGGATATTTGAGTCCATGTAATATTTCCATCACAAAGTTTATTATTTTTAACAATACACCATCTCAGTAAATTTTCTCATACATATGATTACAAATTTTTTATTGCATTCCGAATGAGACACCTCCAGAACATGTATTTTTTTATACAACTTACACTTTTACTGGCGAATAAAATTATCAATAAGCAGTTAAATGTACATGAATTTGAACATAAATAGATAAACTGAGAGTAAAAACGAAATTTCATAGCAAGAAAATCAATTATTACATGTTTTGAGTGGTCAAATTGTCATTTATTTGAACCGATGTGTAAAAGTATTAGTTGCCAGTCTGATGAATGATTTGGCATCTTTTGCTTGTTTTCCATGTTTTTTTGATTTTTTTTTGTAAACAAATGATTAAATTTCACTATAATTAGTTATTCTATAATATTATTTGAAACATTTCTCTAACATTGACTGTTTACGGGCGAAAACAGACCTCCACTTTTCTTCATGTTCTTGGTGCATGAACATAATTAATTGGATTAGCTTCATTCAAAAGGACCGTATGTCTAAATGAATACTATTTTGACACTTCAAATAATGTTTTTAAATCGTCGATAATTGCCAAATTACGAATACATTCTATTCTTCTCAATTTTGAGCAAAAATCATACGTATAGACTTTCCGAATGAAACTATTGCAATTAGATATGTTCATGTACCAAGAACATGAAGAAAAGTGGAGGCCTTTTTTCGCCCGTAAAATAGAATGTATTCGTAATTTGGCAATTATCGACGATTTAAAAACGTTATTTGAAGTGTCAAAATAGTATTCATTTAGACATACGGTCCTTTTGAATGAAGCTAATCCAATTAATTATGTTCATGCACCAAGAACATGAAGAAAAGTGGAGGTCTGTTTTCGCCCGTAAACAGTCAATGTTAGAGAAATGTTTCAAATAATATTATAGAATAACTAATTATAGTGAAATTATTCAGAGCGTCTGCAAATTGTGTCACCTCTTTCCACGACATTCCCTGGACTCTGATATCGTTGTCATAGGAAACGGTGTATTGTGAAAGAGGGACGCCCGGGCCGACAGAACCCCTGCGGACGGAAGAACAGTGCTCTTTTTGGCCAACTATCATTAGGCATTCTCAAAACATGTCCCAGCCAGGACCATCGTCTCTCCTGTATTACGGAGATTACAGGTCTCTGCTGGGTGCGCCGGCGCACAGCATCATTTGTAACATGTTCATACCATTTGAAAATCCTTCTAAGACACTTGTTTTCAAAGCTTAGTATCTTCCGCTCTTGAGCCTTGGTTAAGTGCCAAGACCCAAGTTTGCAATTTAGCTGTTTATTAAATGATGTCCAATGGCTGAGAGGGTTTTCAAGCCCTGCACACCATATATAATACATTGTGAAGCAGCTTGACCAGATTTTACTTAACAAAACTACATACAGCCTGTGGGGGTTAAAAGCTACTCAATTTTCAAAATGGTATAGGAATTTGAAATATTTCAAAATATCCTCAGTTTTCTTAAAGAATATTTACTCGAATCATTAAGTATCGGGTACTTTTACCAAATACCCCATACTTTATCTACCAATTACCGACCAAGCTGTTTTAGGTTCATTAAAATACCAAAAACTACTAAACACTGTTGCCAATGCCTCGGAAACTACCAAATCTGGTCACACTGTTGTGAAGTTAATTACAAGACACCAAGAAAATAGCGCCTCTGGTGGCAGAAGAATGCACTAGAAGGGCATTGCAGGAAATCTGAAATTGTACACCACCCAAATCTCACCAGTATGTATCAGTAGGCAGTTTGATGATGCAGCATTTCATTGAATGTTATTGTTGTGAAGGAAATAAAAAAAAAGAATACTAAAAAAAATATTTATTATTATTGTGTCTCACTTTGGATAGGAAAAATAGCAAAACAATGCATCGAATGACAATTCATTTATGGCATCTTCTTGAAGACTAATCCAATTACTTTACGAGTTTAAATTAAAAGCAGAAAATAAAATACAGCTACATCTAGGTACATGCAGATTGTATAGAGCAGATAAAATATATAATAGTATCACATCAGGTTAACATAAATATTCCTTCTTCCTCAAATGATTTTATTTCCTCTCCTCAAACACTCAAAATCACAAGAGAAGTTTTGTGTAATTACAAATATATGAAAATACTATAAATGGAGTTTCTATTTAACATTCTTGTATGGTTACATTATTTTATAAAAAAATATCAAAGTCTGGGCAAGAAAATTGTTTTTTTTTTCCACAACCCAACACAGAAACGACAACTTTAGTTAAAGCAATTCCACCTTGATTTCTTGTTACTATTTTATTGAAATTAGTGTACAAAAAGGCTAACATTACTTTTGATATCAAACTAAACACTGAACATTGTTTGAAACCTAAAAACATCTATGAATTTATTGAATGAAATCTAGCAATTATTAGAAAGGCACATGCTAATCTGAATTGTTTGCATAGAGATAAAATACAGCTGAAATAGTCTGCATGTGCGAGTCCACTTTTTATCAACAGGTTTTATTATTCGCTTACATTGAAGATTACTAAAACAAACTGATAGCAACCAGCTGTGCCCAGACATAAGCTCGCTAAAATAGAGGGTACCTAAGCTTAACTAAATAGTTACTGTAATCAAGTGGAGTTGAACAAAAGTTTAATAATGAAATTCATAGAAACTGACTATACACATAATAAGATTCCAATAATTTTAAATCATTAGCCATAACAATGTATCCCATACACATGGATTAAACCAGACACCCGAGAAATGAAGAAAACACATTTTAAAATAGTGTAAGAGATTCAATTTAGAGCAAACAAATCGAACACAATATACACTGGAGAATGTTGTTAAGTTTCTGTAGCAGAAGTAACAAAGGGCAGTGACGTTACTGCTGCTTGCACTCGGCAGGGTTCATGGCAGGGGCTCCCGCAGTTCCCTTGGCCCCTCCACGGCTCCCCTTCCCCCCGGCCTTTCTCCTGTTACCGTGCTTGTTCACATTGTGTGCCTCTTCTTCATCTTCTTCTTCTTCAGAACTTTCCTCCGAACCTTCCTCTTCCTAAAACCAAAATTGTCCACAATGATGAACCAAGTTCAAAACTGAATGTCATAGAAACAGATAAATTATTTTAACAGTGATTATCAGAATTATAAGTGATTGACATGAACCAATTACTTAAGTTAATAAACAAATGATTCATGTGGGAAACATGTAATAACAATATGCTACAATACACTGTAACAAGTTTGGCACATGAAGAGTACAAAGTAATATATTCTATATACTATGACATTAGTCATATTTAGGAGAAAAATTGTCTCCTGATTGTATTACCTGTTATTCGAATTAGCTAATAGAAAATTACACACCCACCTGTATTAACCGCTTAAGGACGACACCTAAGTATAATACTTGGTGGTAAAAATATAAATTTCCATACCCAAATTAACTCGGACAAACTTTTTCTACAAAAAAGTCCACACCCGGATACACTCAGGTGAAAATAAATGATTTATGGTATGCAGAAGCAAGACAAGAGATACCTACAATGATTCCCTTTCCTACACCTACTAACTAAGAACCACGGCGATACAACTTGGTTCAGTTCCATGCAATGTTTCGAGGTGTCCTATTATGCATTATTTTATTTGTAATACTTCATTGCTGATTTAAAATCAAATATTTGCAATATTGGTATCTGTGCTGCTCCATGCTTTGGGATGCACCATACAAAGGAAAATTAATAAAATTTACAATTTGCACGAGTATCAATCCACTTGAAAACCAAAAAATGGAAATTTCGTTACTCAGTTTTTAATTTTTTTTTGTACTTTGTTAATTGAAAAATGAGATAAAATGCTTTTTATTTTCCTACTTACAATTGCCTGATATAATTAGATTTTAAAACAAGTATTACAAAATATTACTCTGGTATGGCACAAGCCTCCACTATATAATTTAAACGTTAAAGGTGCAAATAAAACATTCTAACTAAGAATTGATTGTGGAGCAAATTCAACAGTTAGATGGTGACATCTCAGAAAATATGACAATTACCAAAATTATAAGCTCTTTACCAAGACAGTACAAACATTTCATATCTGCATGGGATTCAGTTCCTAATGAAAAAAGAAACATTCAAGAATTAACGGCAAGACTATTAGTGGAAGAGCAGAGAAATAAAATGGAAAAGAACGAAACTGAGAATACTACAGCATTTATCACGAAAAGAGGCAGAAGATGTTTTATATGTAATAAAGAAGGGCATTATAAAAAGGAATGTAAATTTAATAAAAAATATTGTAAAATATGTAAGAAAAGTAATCACGAAACTGAAAAATGTTGGTTCAAGAACAAACCAGATGCGAAATTCAAAAATAAGCCTAATATTAAGGAAAATTATAACAGTAATGCTTTTCAGGTTTCTGGTAAGTGTGCACAAGTTCCAAACGACATGTGGATCTTGAATAGTGAAGCATCAGAACACATGTGCAACAACAAAGGTATGTTCAATTCATATATACATTTTGATCAACCCAGACAAGTGTCCATGGGAGATGGCTCAGGAATTGATGCATGTGGGGCAGGTAACATAAAAATATTATCTTTCAATGGTGAAGATTGGATCGATACAACTATATATGATGTTTTATTTGTTCCCAACTTACAGTATAACTTATTTTCAGCAAGTACGGCTATTGACAAGGGTTACGAGATATATACAAATGATAAATTTAGTAAACTGATTAATGTAAAAACTGGTAAAGTAGGTGCAATAGCTTATCGTCATCATAAGTTATATTTTATGAAATTCAGTAATAAGCAGAATGAGGATTTTGCATATGTTGGTAAATGTAAAAGTAACATAATCAAATGGCATGAAAAAATGGGGCATCAAGACATAAATCAAATAGAAAATATTTCAAAAAGAAGTAATATTGAAATAAGCTCAGACAGTGAGGAATATACTTGTATTTCGTGTTTAAAAGGTAAAATGCATAAACAACCATTCATTTCAAGTACAAGCTTAAGCACCAAGCCTGGTCAATTGATTCACTTGGATCTTTGTGGACCTATGCAAAACATTTCATTTGGTGGTGCAAAATATTATATGATAATTAAGGACAATTCGTCCCTCGTCTGACTAACTGTCGTAACTGACTTTTTTGACAAAACTGAGTTATGACCGCCACCATGTATTTTGATTTGATACGCATGTTCTCACCGAAGATCACAGCTGTAGCTGCTGCTGTTATCCTGGAACAGCTTTCTGATTTGTTGTCGTATCTACGAATTAATCAAAATAATATCTTACTAACGGACGTAAGTGCAGATACTACAGTTAGTGTGATTTTTTTATAAATGAAAAACATATCCGATGTAGGCCCTACCTTGAAATACGACACTTAATATAGTCATTAACTGGGAATAACTTTTCATTTATTTTCACATAGGATAGCATTTTTCTTTGTTGGAATCATTTTAGTAGAGATTCTCAATATCCCGATCATAATTTAGTATAGCATAAAGTAGGTACTGAAAGAATTAATATGTCAAATATTTACGAAGTGCGGCCACATGATTTTGAAGTTGACGGCTCATTGAGGGAAGTACTAAGGAAAAAATCTTCCAAGGTCAATAAAAATAAACAAAAATAAACAACCAAAAGATCACAGAAAGGAATACATGACCCAAGTATCCAAAAAAATTGTTGCAAAGTGGATGCTAAAACCTGCGTGAAACATTGAAATTTGTTAGGCAGCATCTCGTCAATGTTACCTTTTTAACCAATGTACTCCCGAAATGATTTGAGAAGATTTTTGGGGTCTTGGATCGATACAATTACAACGCGAGTACATCGTTATACACAACAAAAATTGGGACGAAAAAAAACTGCTGGTTTGAATTCTAGAAGAAATTTTACAATTTATTAGCATCTTCTGCTAGACGGACAGCAGATATGCCGAACATTTTTTTTAAATACACTGAGTGTTGGAAAAAAAACGGTTAAACCAGCAATCGATAAAATTACTCCGACGAGGATTTTAGGAAAAGAAAATCGTGGCGGGCGCAAAGCATTTTACATTGAAAGTGATCTGAGAATGAGACGCAATATTGAGGAACAAATTGAGAGATTTCCAAAAGTTGAGTCTCACTATTGTCGTAGACGACATGAAAATACTTGCATAGTGACTTGACATTGAGAAATGCACGCTTTGTTTCTGGATACTTTGAAAAACAATCCTGAAAAACTAAGTTTTGTATCATACAGAAGAGTTTTAATATAAAAAAATCTGTCTTTCCATCTACCGAAAAAGGATCAGTGTAGCTTGTGTACGACATATTGCGAAGGCTCAGAAGATGTTAAAACTAAATTGAAAAATCAATAACTTAAGCATGAAAATAAAATAAAAAAATACTTGTTAGTCCTGCTAGAATGGTTGGCAAAACAAAGGCTCAGCAAGATTCTGCAACACAGTGTGCTACGTTTGATATGCAGCAAGTTATCAACTTACCAATCAGCAATGAAAATGCAGTTTTCAATAAAAGACGTTTATTAGTATATAACTTTACAATATACGATATGTCGTCTGATGAGTGCTATCGTTTCACGTGGCATGAAGGTGCAAGCAAGAAGGGTTCCTCTGAAATTTAATCTACGTTTTTCTTTTCTGAATATGTATGATGAAAAATGTTATAAAAAAATATATTTATTTGCCGACGACTGTAGCGGTCAAAAAAAAATTCAATAATCGCTTCTACCCTAATTAACTTTATAAATAATTCAAGAAATAATAATGAAATAAAATTACGTTTATCTGTTCCATGTCACGGACAAAGTGAAGGTGATTCGGTACACAGTGTCATTAACTATTCGCTTAAGAAAAGTGGTAACATTTTTGTCCCTAGTCAATTAGTTCCTATTTTCAAATTAGCAGGTAGAAACAAACCTTTCACCGTTACACCCCACAACTATTCAGTTTTTTTGGATTTTAAGAAATTATCAATTGAGCTACGTCTTCTCTCCCTTCGAATTGACGACACATGGCTAAATGTAAACTGGATAGAGATGACGTAATTTTCAGTAGAAAAACACAGTCTTACTAAGTTTTCTTTTAAAACTAGTGATGGTGAAACGAATTATCGTTCAATATCCTTGAACCGACAAGTATCTAAAATAATATTGCATAACGAGATTTCTCGACTCAAATCCACTCCATCTAAAATTTCCCAGGCAAAATATGCTGACTTGATGTCTTTGACTACTGGCGATACATCGATGATAACATTACTCAAGGAGGCTGAGTTTTATAAGTCCTTCCATCACTAAATTCGTTATTTTGAAAATAATCACGAAATTTAATTTTAGAGTAAAAGAAACTGACGTGCGTGCATGAGAAATTGTATGACTGTGGAGGAAGCGAAAGAAGTATGTAAGGACAGATCTAATTGGCGTTCCGTTCTCTCTGCCTACCCCAATTGGGATACGGCGTGACGGAAAAGATAGAATTTAATTTAATTTATTAATATCTGATGATGAGGATGAGAACTCTCGAACACCATAATCTGTATACTAATTTATTTTCTAGTGATTTACTATCATTTTATTTTCCATAAAACTGCTGTTATTACATTGTAAACACTCTTGTTAATTAATATACTTTCTCATATTATAAAATCGTTTTGTTTTAACCTTTGACTCTTAAAATAGTTAAGTCCTATCTGAGCACAACTAAATATGGCCATGAAAAAAAAAACTCACAAAGAGTCCTATCTACTTTGACGGCGCATAAAAAAAAATCCAATATACTTATGGAAATTAATTTATCATAAAAATGATTCAAAGATACATAAAAATACAAATAAAATAATAAAATACATTTAGAGTCTTTCGTATTGCTGGGAGAGACGAAACTATGCACGCCAAAACACTAAAAATGCTCTCCTGAACAATTTACATTTCACCAGTTACGACAGTTAGTCAGATGAGGGACGAATTATTCAAAATTCAAAACAGTTTATTTTTTAAAAGAAAAGTCTGAAGCTGTTGACAAGATTGAAATTTTTCTGAATTATGTAACACTAAACTTAAAGCATGAAGTAAAAATTTTGAGGTCGGATAACGGTTTGGAGTTTGTAAATGCAAGATTGAGAGGAATTACAAATAAAATGGGGATCTTACACCAGACTAGTGTCGCATACACTCCAGAACAGAATGGTTCAGCTGAACGAGAAATACGTACTATAAACGAGACAGCCTGGACAATGTTGTTATCAAAAGAATTAGACAAAAAGTTATGGGCGGAAGCAGTAAATACTGCAGTTTATGTTCTTAACCGAACAGGAAAAAGTAGAGTAAAAGACAAGACTCCATATGAATTGTGGTATGGTAAAGAATTATATAACATTTATAATTTACAGATTTTTGGATCTCCAGTTGCAGTACACATCCCAGAACAAAAACGACTAAAATGGGATTGCAAAGCTGAATTTGGAATATTTGTAGGTTATGGTGAAACTACAAAGGGCTATAGGATCCTGTTTCCAGATAAAAATAGTATATTAACTAAAAGAGAAGTGACATTTATCAAGGGAAATCATGAAGATATTCAGAATAACTCAGGTAAGACTAATAACGACATAATGGATATAGAAAAACTTTCAGAGGAAAACAAAGAATACACAAACCAGATATTTGATTATCCAGATGTACTAATTGATAACAGAAATTCATTAAATCAATACCCTTTGGAAAATATACAGACGGATGTTGAAGCATCACAACTTGTTTCGGAGCAGACTGTATCTCCCCCTGTGATACAGGAATTAGAAGAAAATAATATTGAAACAAGACCTGAAAGAATCAGAAATAAACCAGCGTGGATGAATGATTATGTGTCAGATGCAAGCTTTTTGGCAGTAGGAATAGAACCATTAAATTATGAAGATGTCATGAACAGCGACGAGAGTGAAGAGTGGGAAAAGGCCATGAAAACTGAATTAAATACTTTAAAGGAAAATAATACATGGGATGAAGTTAATAAGGTTCCAGATGACACAACAGTGATATCGACCAAATGGGTTTTTAAAAGAAAACAGGTAGATGGTAAAAAAATATTCAAAGCACGATTGGTTGCTAGAGGATTTCAGCAAACTGATTATAATACAAACGTTTATTCACCTGTAGCAAAGTTAACAACATTTAGAATTCTTATGTCAGTGGCTAATAAAATGAAATTATATGTACATCAAATGGATGTTGTGGGGGCTTTCTTACATGGGAATATTGAAGACATTGTTTATATAAAATTACCAGATGGAAAGGTTTGCAAATTGAATAAATCCCTGTACGGACTAAAAAACTCTCCAAAATGTTGGAATAAAAAATTTGATGATTTTATGTCTAAAATGATGTTTGAAAAATCCTAAAATGATCAATGTTTGTATATGAAAAAACAAAATGGAAATTTTATGTATGTTTTAATATATGTGAATGATATAATATTTTTTGGAAATAGTTCAACGGAAGTGGAAAACTTAAAATCCCAACTTAACAATAATTTCAAGATGAAAGATATGGGAATAGCTTCACATTATTTAGTAAGTACTCCGATTGATCAGAATTTTGATTTTAGTATGTTAAATAAAAATTAATCCTTAGGTTCCTTAATGTATGCTGTGAATGGAACAAGACCAGATTTATGTGTATCAGTAAATTTTCTTAGTAGGTTTCAACACTGTGCTACTGAGATGCTTAATAAATGTTTAAAAAGAGTTCTTCGTTATATAAAAGGTACGTTAAAATTATGTTTATTATATAATGCTGTGGACACAGGTGTACAAGGATTTGTTGACAGTGATTGGGGTGGTGATATTACAGACAGAAAATCAACTACTGGATATATTTTTAAGGTATTTGGTTGTTTTATTTCATGGTGTAGTAGAAAACAAACAAATGTATCTCTTTCATCTACAGATGCAGAATATGTCGCATTAAGTGTGGCTATTACTGAGGCATGTTGGTTGAAAAGTATTTTGTGATTTTCAAATTGAAGTTGATAACATTGAAATGTATGAAGACAATCAATCTGTTATAAAGTTAGCTTACAATAGTGAAAATATAAAAAGATTGAAACATATTGATATTAAATATCATTATATAGTCAGTAATATCGAAAATGGTTATATATCTTTGAAATATGTTGAAACAGAAAACAACTTAGCTGACATATTTACAAAACCGCTGTCTAAAAACATTTAATGTTATTTGAGAAATTTAGAAAAAATATTTTTAATGAGTAGCTATAAGTTATAATGTTTCAGATAAGAAAACATAATGGCTCTGTTATTGTTTATTTAAGGTTTGGATTTTTTGTTGTATATTTAAGGAAGTATAAAAAAATGGAAATTAAAAAAACATTTTGTTGAGGAGGGGTGTTGAAAATAAACAACAAGATGATTTTTTTAATAATGGTAACATAGTGTATAATAAAATTATCAAATAAAGAATGTTATCTATGATTGTAGAAAATATAAAAAAAAAACAAGAGAATAATGGCGGCTAATTTGTAATACAAAGAACTTGTGTTGTAAGATAATAAAGTGGTTAATAAACTTAAAAACAGTTCCTTTTTTCTTACACAACCCATAATCCTAATAGAGTGCATGGATAGAAAGAATGAAGTATAGAGAATTTTATACTTACAATATAAAAATATTTTAATAGGTATGTTTAATTATCTCTACACATTAAGGGCCCCGTTTATCAAAAATGGTAAAAAATTTAATTCTCAACTAGTGATGGCAATTTGGCATATATCCGTTATTATCTACTCGTTACTTTGTTTTTTCGGTATACCAGGAGGGTAATGCTCAGGATCCACGGGTAGATAATACCGATCGGTATTATCTACCGATCGGTACTATGTATCCTGTACTAGCCATTTCCAGGTAATACCGATGGATACTTGTGTATTCGTTATTAGCGATTTCCGGCTACTTTCCACCGATCGGTACTATGTACCTGCCGAATTACTCGGTAATACCGACCTTGAATTAATCGGTAATGTGTACATATACTACTGTAGAAGTATTGGTGCTAGAGGGTATATTTTCCCGGATTATTTTTGTTCCCGGGAAATGGGAAATTTTAAAATGAATTTCCCGGGATTCCCGGGAAATTCATTATTATATTTATAAATATTCAATTTTCAACAAATTTGGTATAAAAACTCACATAACTTGTTGACCCTTGCAAACATTTTGATTTGATAAAAAAAAAATCAAATTTTTGTTACTAATGTAAGTAATTTGCTTAAAAAAAACTAAATAGCTGACTGACGAGATTTATTTAGGTACTCTATGTTATATCAAAATAAAAATTGTTTACAAAATATATAAATTTTTAATTTTTGATCATCCTATCAAGCAAAAAAATGTTATGGATTTTGGCAAAGCTTTTTAAAGATTTTTGACTTTAAAAAATGAGAAATTTCGACAAAAAAAGATTTTTTATATCGGTTAATATCCATGAATAAAACAAAAAAAATGACAGTTGGCTGCACTAATATTTTTAAGAACTATCTAACTTTTCGAAATATGTAAAAAAAAAACATGAAAAATTGTAGGATTCTTATACATTGTCGGCCAAACACACCTCCGATTTCGAATTATATTTAGAATAATAATGCTTCTTTCAAACGAATACATTGAAGCTATAATTAAGTTTTTTTTTAAAGTATAACACTTATATTGGTACGAGGCATGCCTTTTAAGTTCTGTCGTTTCCATATTTCCCGGCAATTTTGAATTTGGAACTGTTCTATATTCGAATGTGTTTAAATTTTGAATCTCAAAACAGTTGAAAGTATTAGGATAAATGCTATTGTTTAGTCACAGCGTCGACTGGAATCTGTCAGGTTACGTACGAAAATGAATCTTTCTAAGGAAAATGTTCGTGCAATAATTTTCTACAACTTTAGAAGAGGCCTGACACGGCTTCAGTGTTTTGCAGAGCTAACATCTGTGTTCAGTGATGAAGCCCCATGTCTGCGGACTGTCGAACACTGGTATTTAGAATTCCAGCGTGGACATACTTAATTAGTGACAAATCTCGCGAAGGACGCCCAAAATCCGCCTTCACTGAAGATAACATCATTGCTGTGAGACAACTAATTCTCGAAGATCGTCATGTGACATATCGAGAGATAGAGGCTCTATTAGGCATCTCAGGGACAACCATTCAGAAGATCTTGCATGAAGCGCTTGGTGTGAGAAAGCTAGTTTGCCGTTGGATACCGCATCTGCTTTCCGACGATCACAAGGCGGCCCGCGTCAGATGGTGTAAGAAAACTCTGGAAAGGTTCAACCGAGGAGAGTCAAATCACGTCTACGACATCATCAGTGGTGACGAATCTTGGATCTATGCCTACGATCCTGATTCCAAACAACAATCTACAATCTGGATCTTTCAAGACGAGCCAAAGCCGACTAAAGTTGTTCGTTCTCGAAGCACTTCAAAGAAGATGGTGGCCACGTTCGTTGGAAAAACCGGCCATGTTGCGACTATTGCACTTGAAGATCGTAGAACGGTTAACGCAGAGTGGTATACCACAGTTTGTTTACCACAAGTCATCGCCGAACTTCGAAAATCTAACTCAAAGCGACGCATCATCCTGCACCACGACAACGCAAGCTCACACAGCGCTCGGCAAACAATTGAGTATTTGAAGCAGGAAAAAGTAGAAATTCTTGACCATCCTCCATACAGTCCTGACCTAAGCCCTAACGATTTCTTTACATTTCCTAAAATTAAGAAAAGTCTTCGTGGTCAAAGGTTCCAGTCCGGTGAAGAAGCAGTCGACGCTTTCAAGTCAGCCATTTTGAACACCCCCACTTTAGAGTGGAATAAATGTTATAATAACTGGTTTGAGCGAATGGAAAAGTGTATTAAGCTACGTGGTGAATACTTTGAAAAACAATAAAAAGTACTATAAGGTTCTAGTTGTGTTTTTTTCTTCAAACGACAAAACTTAAAAGGCATGCCTCGTAATTAATATTATTTTTCATATTTTCATATCGAAATATTCGTCAGCTTCTACAAGTTTATCACGACTATTACAGTTAACTAAACAAAGATTTCGGTATCGGTATGGCAATCTGCATGACTAATAATTTGTATTTTTTCCCGGGAAAGGATTCGTTTTTTTCCCGTGAAACGGGAAATAAAAATAAGAGGGTTTTCCCGGGAATTCCCGGGAGTAACCCTCTAATTGGTGCACTGTGAGTAGGGGATTCGATCCCGGGATCCCGGTCGTATTTTAGTCCCGAAATTTTCGGGATTAAATTTTAGAAATCCCGGGATTTTCGGGATTAATACAATTATACAATAAGTCAAATATTTGGGACTCAAGCACATCAATGAATCACTGACAGCCGAAGCTTGTGTAAGTTCTTAAAAGAGCGATATTCTGAGTTCGATATCTCACTAGATACGATATTGTGGCAATAGTTACTGATGGTCCAAATTACAGTTGGAAAACTTGTTAATGCAAAGCACCTAGTTTGTTTTGCACACGGTATTCACTTAGCCGTTTGTGATTTATTGTATAGAAAAATACCTGCAAACGAACCTATCAGTGATGATATTTTATTTATTTATTTATTTAATACATAAACGGCTATCACCTTTTATTGATGATTTGGATGGTGATAATGAAGAACTGGACTCAGGATTAGTCATTAAAATCGGTAATGGTGAGTTTGACCAATGACCGGAATATTAATGAAGTCGTAAAGAAAGTTCGTAGTGGTTCTTATTTTTAAAAGAGCATCTTTAAAGAATGATACTATGCTTGAAAACTATATTGAAAAGGAACATGGAAGAGAGCTTAATTTATTGTTTAACTGCAAATCGCGTTGGAATAGTCTTTGAACAATGCTTGAGCGATTTGATATTTTAAAAAATAGCATCAAAAAATCACTCATCGGCCTAATTCGAATAAATAATTCATAAAGTCTCTGGTCAATTTGATTTAAAAATACGAGTTTAAACATTGATCCCTGTAGTACGTATTTTTTGTTATGGGTTAAGCTAAATAAGTCTAAGTTGATTTTTTTTAAAAAAATATTCCAAAATAGTACATAGGTACAAACAAACATAAATAACAACATTATAGAATATATTGCCCCACTAAACTAAAACTGTTCTGGGTTAAAACCAGAGATGTGCAAAATACTTTCAAAAAAGTATTTAAATACAAAATACAAATACTTTTGAATTTTTGTATTTCAAATACAAAATACTTTTTCAAAATGGTATTTATGTACAAAATACGTATTTTAAAAAACTTATTTAAAATACCTTTTACAAATAGTCGAACAAGGTGTAAGACAGTGGTATTCAATATTTCCAGCACTCTTTAACTATTATATACAGCGAGCCATTGATGAATAGATAGAAGAAATGAATAACTGGACAAGAGTATAGATAAATGGAGAAAGGGTTGACATGATTCGATATAGCATTGCTTGCAGATAATGAAAATGAGTTGAATAAAGTCTTAGGAAGAACTATCAAAATACAACATAAAAAATAGATAAAGACAATACAAAATGTATGGTCGTTCGAAGAGATGAGGCGACTGCAAAAATAGACATAAATGGGGTGAGTATCAAGCAGGTTAGAGAATTCCTGTACTTGGGCTGCAGAATAAATCAGGATGGATACTCCGAATCTGGAATCGTACGGACTACTGTAACATCATATTATATACAGGACTGCTCCAGACCTTTCTTGATCGTTTTCAGATGGTTTTTAATGTTGCCTCCGAATCATTTACAGAGAGAATCAGAGCTACCAATCACTTCACTCTTAAGAAGTCTACACTAGCTGAGAGTATCAGAGAGAGTGGAGTTTAAACTGTGTCTCACTGTCCACAAGGTAGCACACCACCCACTGACCTATTCTGCTGACAAAAATTTGAGTCGAAGACTGTGCTCAGCTTCTAATGCCGTGAACAAACTCGTAGAGTTCAATATTGCAAATACCTCTAAATTTACAGAAAGGAGAACCAGAGTCTCAGCGTCAATTGACTGGAACAGATTGCCTGCAGACAAAGTTGAAAACGCTGCAGTTCAGAAGAAATCACAGCGCCCTTGGAATGGTCATGGATCATTCAACAGCGTCATGTATAATATTAGTTCAATCATCATTATTACATATGTGTGTATATCTCAAATATGGAGTACTCTAATGGAAACATTGTATTCGTAATTCAACAAATTGACAGAAAAAGCTTGCATACGCGCATATCAATTAATGGCAGAATTTTGAAAAGTATTTTGTGTAAAATACAACATACTCAAAAAAAAGTATTTCAAATAAAATACAAAATACTTTTTACGAAAAGGTGTTTGAAATACAAAATGAAAATACGTATTTTGTACTTGTGTTTTAAGTACTTTAATTTCAAATACGTCACATCTCTGGTTGAAACTATGAAATAAATACAAATACAAGAATTCAATTTAAAAATATAAATAAAGTTAAATTGTTACTTTTATAAATCATAAACATTTTAGAAGTTTGAAGTGTAATTTTGTTTAACCGACTTTTTGCAGATTCAAAACTCAAATTCATTGCCAGATAAGTAAAAAAAAGTGATTTTGACATGGCCTACTGACTTTTTATTACCACTTTACATTACCAATACAATCCCGGGACTAGTCCCGGGATCAACTATAGATAATCCCGAAATCCCAGGATTAGAAAAAAGGGTCGGGATCGAATCCCCTAGCTGTGAGTGTATTGGTGTACCTACGTTTAATGGCTATTTACAAAAACTATGGGAAAACCCTACGACTTTGGGAGCAATCAGTGTGACCAGATTTTAAAATAAAATTGTGAAATGGAGAAAAACATTTAATCTATTCTGTCTCAATAACTTTATGGTGTGAAATTCGTGCACCCATTTTGTGCTTTTAATACTCCTTTAAGGTCAAAATTTTATACACGACTTTAAAGTCCAGTTTAAAAGTTTTTTTTTTAACATAAGTTACAGTACGCACTGAAAACAATGTGTTGGTACGCACCGTTAATTAATAACATAATATTTATTTTCTTCGAATGTGTCGAAAGTAAGAAGCGCGGCAATAGTGGACCAGATAGTGACGCTACTTACTTTACCGAGACAATCGTTATTTTTGATGAGTACAAAGGAATAGGTATTATGATTAGGCAATATTTATTTACTCTCATCTAGACTAATTAAGTGTTTATGAATAAAATTGAAACACATAATCTATGGAATTGAATATTTCAAATACTTTTGATACTATTCTAATAAAGAAACGAATAGTTCATTATCAAAAAATTATGTAATATTTTTAAAGTTGGGGATTGAATTATTTTTATTTATTATATGAATATTTTTGGGGGTTGTATTATTTTTATTTATTATATGAATACAGTGTTGCCAAGATTATGTATTTTTGTACTTAATAATCTACGTACTTTTGACCTTTTTCTTAAATTTGTAAATTTACACCGAGGAGATCATGAATAATCTAAAAAAATAAATGAAAATTGATCAAAAAATTTATTCTTAGAAAGTATTATTTTACTAAACCGAAAAGATCATTAAAAATTTCAAAGTTCTATACCAGATCGAAAATTTGGCGACGGGGGGGTAGAAATTTGAGAGGAGAGGTATTTACTGAAATTACTCTTAGGATTATTCCTTCCATCGTTAAAATACCCGTTATCTAATAACGGGTATTTTGCTCGTATTACCCCACGGTACTCGGTATGAAAATATATCCGGTATTGACATCACTATTCTCAACAAATTTGATAGAAAAACTGCCAAAACTTGTTGACCCTTGCGAACCATATTGATTTGATAAAATAAAAAAGCAAATATTTATTACCAATATTATTTTACTAAAAAATAAATAAATCGCAGACTGACGAGATTTATTTAGGTAATCTTTGTTATATCAAAATACAAATTATTTGTAAAATATATACATTTTTTATTCATCCTATCAAGCATATGTATAAATATTATAGATTTTAGCAAACTTTTTTAGTATACAAGAAATCGAGTTCTGTGCCGATTTTTGGTTTCAAAATATGAGAGATTTTATCAAAAAAATATTTTTAAATCGGTTAATATCCATGAAAAAACAAAAAAAAAAAAGAATTTAGTTGTTCTTTAATTGTAATAACTATCTAAGTATTCGTAATTTAAAAAGAAATTATGAAAATTTTTAGGATTCTTGTGCATTTATGTACCAAACACACCCCCGAATTCGATTTTTAGAAATAAAATATGCTTTTTTATAAACAAATACAGAAGCTAAAATCAATTTTTTTTTAGTTAAAGTTTAATGTTAGTAATTAATATTTGTTTTCATATTTTATCAAATCAAAATGTTCGTAGGGTCAAGTTTTGAGAGTTAGTGTACCAAACTTGTTGAAAATTGAATGTTTTATCGTTTTTGCTAAAGGGTCCCTTAATGAAATAATGGTACAACAATTTGATAAAAAGATCTACATTCATTAAAAATCTCCCACAGCATGACAAAAAACGGTCATTAAAAAAAATGGGAGTAAAAAATAACTTGCTTGAAAATTTCAACATAATTGCTAACTTGCTTGAAAATTTCAACATAATTAATACATATTAGGCAATCGACAGAAAGATAATGAAAAAATATAAGACATTGAACAACATTGTTTGGTTGCCTCAAAATGGATTAATCCATAACCAACCATACACATTATACAATTTGAATAATAGTGTATATTTTTTATGTATTTCTTTCACATTTTGACCCACTTTATGCACCATAAAATGAGTTATCAGTTCAAATTTAGGTGTAAAATAGTTTTTGTGAAAGATATATATTTTTATACATATATATATATATGTTAGAAGTTTTTGTATTTAACAGGATTATCACACCTCCATGAGTGAAGATATTAAGAATATTACTCAACAGACACCTCATCCACACAACCAACTCCCTTAATCATGAAACCAGTAAGATATAAGGCATGAGCCAAGGCTCTGCCCAACTAGTCAGAGTTGAAATGGAGTAAAATCTTAACCTCATATTATCTTCTGTGTAAATTATATGATCTTTCATTCATGGAATGCGTGTTTCGCATGCATTTCGGATGAAAATTAGATCAGTCAATTCATATATGTAAATTTAACACACGAAACTACCATATAAGGCTTAAAAAAGACAATGTCACCTCATATGGTAGGTCCCAGACAGGACTTGAGCCCACAATCCCATCTTGTTGCAAGATGTGCTTTGTCCAATTAAGCAACCGGGTGACTTGTCAGAGGCTCCAATATTCTCTCTTATAAACCCCAATGACAGCTCCATGTGTAGGTATTGTTCTGGGATACCTAGCATGGGTGCCGCATGCTGGATACTTCAGGTATAGGTAAACAGGATTGTACCCTTCGTTTACAACCTACCTCTAGGTATTATTCCTTTAGCGACATCTATCTGTATTTCATAATCATTTTTTGGTTCTGTATCATTAAAATTAGCCTTGATGCAAACCTAGATCTCACTAGGTGTCACCGAACTTAGGTATATCTCACTGAGCAGGTGAGTCGAAAGGTATGTTTATAGATATACACATAAAATTGTCTACAATAATTTTTCAATTTACTTTCTAAATATTACTGTAAAGGTTAAGTTGCGAAAGTTAGATTCACAGCAAGTAATTTGTAATTTTCTGGAGATGCACACTTTCCAACCATGCAATTGAATTACTCAATATTACTATTAGACTGAGATACTAGAATGTACCCCATGATGATTATGAAGCATACTAACACAAATGGATTTTTACTTCTACTTTCATGATGTTGATCAAACTATGAAGGGACGTGTTTTGTGAGGACCTCTTGGCAGAATGAAATGCCATGGGATTCAGAAGAATCAAACTTTAGGCAAGCACTAGGTACAAGTGGAATCTCTCCACACCTTAAACCCCTTCAAGATTCTAGACTTCATAAGATGTCTGGGACTTGAGGGTTCGCTTTGACTGACAATACTAGGAGAACTTAGGAGGAGTACAATAGATCTTGCAAGTGGCAGTGCATAATACACTCCATTCAATAAAACTATTATGTGTAATATAAAGACGTAGGATAATACAATAAATATATTTTAGCAAATGGAAACCCTCCCATGTGGAGCACAGCCCAGGTCTGGATAAGAACCAAGTGGTGGATATAATACATTAGTAATGTTGAATATCATGTATAGTTAACACAAATAGTAGTAATAATAATAATATAAGAGGAAGATAGATAGAGAGAGAGAGAGAGAGAGAGTTGCAGCAGCGCCAGCGCAACTAGCCCAGAAACATCCCATCACCACTAATTGTCTGAAGATTCATCTTCTTCCTCATCATACGAATCCTGCAACAATACAATATTGCCAGTATCAGCACAACTGACAGCCCCATCCATCGCCATACCACCCACCTCACACTAATATGTATCATACTGAGGGTCAATGTGTTACAAGTTGAAACCATCAACAATCTAAAAAGGATTAGTGAAAGGGGAACTATACACCACTATTTTACTACTAATAATATTGTTACATCACACCCAACATTACCATATATTACAAAAGGACAATTCATGCTTACCTTACCATCTTCTATGACATGATTCTAGGGTATCACCTCAGTAATTTATTTACACAATATTACTTGGGTTTATTAAAAAATGTGGAATCGGCAATAGAAATATGATAACATACAAATATGCAGTTTTATTGATAATAATGTATTTTTATAGTGACTGGCCTAAATACAGCGAGTAAGATAGAGAAATCATCTCGCTATACCAATGCACTGCAACATGCCAATTACATATTGTTGGTGTTGATGCAAGAGTGAATAAACAATTTTTGTGAAATCTATTTAATAAACAACTATCTATAGTTGCAAAATATCGTGTGCAAAGGGCAATGTGTCTTGAAGAACATGGTTTCATCTTCCAGTATTCTTGATATATAACATAAACGTGCTTTAAACAAGTAAAAATGATTTTCAAAAAATGGTTTATCCACCCATCTTACCAAAACATCCCGTTAATCAGAGAACAAAACATAAATTACGAGTTAGTATAGAGAATCTTCAAATTAAAGGTCAAAAAATCCACAAATACATGTAGAGTAAACTAAATTATCATGTATGTGAATTTCAAAGGTATGTTTCAATAAAAAAATTACAACATAATATTTTCATTTGGATTTGTAAAATAATGTTTGTTAATGTGATGGATTTCTCTTCTTTGACATAAATTTAATTCTAACATTGAAATACACAATGGCCAACGTTCCGTAAAAATCTTGCTCGGTACTGACTAGTTTCGATTTGAAAGTGTAATTTTATATTTGTCCACTAAATACATTAATGAATGAGATGTGTGTGTATGTTTTTACTAGTTAGTGAGAATCACACTACACCCTAGTAAGACATATATATATTACTAAAATATTTGTTCATATTATTCCACGCCATGTGTTAGAAGCTTCCCTCGAAGGGACACGTTAGCATAGGAAACACACCTCTTTCATGGAAATTTCTAACAAACGTGGTAATGTGAATAAATATTTTATTAATCTTGATGATAACACTGTAAATAACATAATAAATGACAATACCTCATCTTCTTCCTCATAGTCATCCTCCTCGTCCAATCCCTCTCCGGTGTAGAGCAACACAGCGTGGGGCACCACTCTCTCCCTTAGATAGTGGCCAATCTCAAAGTCTGTGGAGAGAAGATTCTGCAATTCTTCAGCAACATCCACTGAAGGGTCAGCAGGCAGCTCAGGAGGGTTGAAGAAGTTGAAAAAAGAATCATTTTGGACTGTCTTTGTGACTGTTCTGACAGATCCTCTGGACTTGTGCTTTTGCTTCTTTTTTATAGTCTTCACAGTCACATTCTTATCTTTACGCCAATTTATTGGACACCCGATACATTTAAATATTTCAGGACCTTCAAAATCAAATGGATTTTCTGGATCCGGTGTGCACTTCATGTGATATTCTTTAGTGAGAGTAAGGTTAGTGAAATATTCATTTGGAGAAAAGTGAAATTCCAATACAAAACCCATAGGATCTTTCTCTAAAAGAATAACTTTGATATCTTCTAAATGCTTTACAATAGGTTCATCATGTTCTTGCATCATTTCAGCCAAGAGTGACACATTCTTGAATATAGTAAGCCAAAAATCTGGAATGCCCTTTACATCTTCTTGAGACTTGTTATTGTCTTCTTCAGCCTGCTTGTTATCTGTTATCTGGGCTTTCTCCAAGTTATCAGCCAGCTCCTCTGTGTCACTTTCCCACTGACATTCAGCATCCTCGGGCTCATAGCGACCAGTCACTATGTCTGATCTCTGAAATAATATAAAGTATTTACTAAAATTACTTACATTCTCAATCCACATATAAAATTCTCACATAAACCATAATGAAATAAATCTAATGAAGTCTCACCTTGTTGAAAAATGGATAGTAAAGACGCATATATTTGATTTCAAGTTGATGAATTTCTTGATAAAACTCTGCCTCCAATTTAGTAACTGATAGCTGCAGGTTTTTGAGTGCCCTGATTCTTCGTCTCACACTCGGAGGCAAGGCAGCCAGGGTTTCATCTTGAATTCTATTCTGTAAGGCTGCCATCATTTCACCACTGCAATGCGCAAATTCTAATTATTAATAAAAAGTCCATAATATAACTTTAATATTATCCAGTTCCAAGAATTTCTACAAAAAATCTCAAACATGGGCAACCATTTCTTATCTCCTTATCAACACGACGTCAGCAACATTGTAAAAATCTCAAACATGGGCAACCATTTCTTATCTCCTTATCAACACGACGTCAGCAACATTGTAAAAATCTCAAACATGGGCAACCATTTCTTATCTCCTTATCAACACGACGTCAGCAACATTGTAAAAATCTCAAACATGGGCAACCATTTCTTATCTCCTTAGAACCAAATATTATGGTTTGGAAAATCACATTTGACCCCTTGATACCATATTTCCATATCATAAATAAGTATATGGAAGTTTTTCGATACAGATAGCGTAAATTTTAAATGCGTTGAATTGGGTCAATGTCAGCGTAAAAAACATTGTCTCAACTAATTAACACATAAATACATGAAAAAATCTAATCATGCAACAATTAACAAATTATGCAAAAAAATCCTTGCAATAAAAAACATCACAAGTGAAAATAGTAAATGTAAGATAGATGTTACAAACAATTTTTTTATTTCACCTTAGATTTTGTATTTAGTCACTATTTTTGTCTCGTCAGAACTATCTATCTAGTATTACTTACCTCAAACATCCTTATGAAGTTGTGGAGCAACCCCAGCGATAGTTATACTTTATTGTTATGATAATAATAAATACCTGTTCAATATCTGCTCGGCAATTTGTTTCTCGGTAAGACCTTCGGCTTCTTCTCCAGATTCAGTATCGGACTCATCTTCACGTTCCACAGAGCTCATTTTATCTGAAAGCTTTATCATTGTCTTTTCAAAATACCTCTCCTTACACACGTATATGTTTATATAGGTACTATTCTTCCAATATATAAGATACCCACCCAAACAAACATCTTTTACAAAACAATTTTTTATAAATCGTGAAATTCAAATTTCCACCAAAAAAAAAACAAAATATTCTTTATTGAAACTTGTCTTAGCCATGACTAAATAATTAAGAGATGCACTTATTCTTACATTTTTAAATAACAAATGTTTTAGAAAATTTTGTACTTTAAACTAATTTAGAAGCGCTAATGACTATTTTAGTAACTGAAAGTTAATAATTATTAGGTACAATAGCACACTAATTATTTTTCTACTAAACTGAAATCTATTCATTGTGTAACTGATAAAAACATCGCAAGTTTTTTAGACAAACCACATGACATCAAGTAAACATGAGAATTTTGCGTTTTATGCTCCAAACTAATCAGTGCACCAAAAATACACAATTGATTTGCTTTATATCACTCATTCATCTTAATAAAATATATATTTAGAAATATTTTGGGTTAAGAGATTGCTAGTATGTAATAATTTTTCCTGTCCTCAACGCAAGTTGAAATCAAAGAATCAATTCTTACAGTTCACTAATGTTATTGCAAATAGTTGAAATTTTAGCTCAGTCTGAAGTGTCTATCCATATTAAAATAATCAGAAACCTCGATTGGAGAACCATGTCTACACAATGTAACATTGTGTAGAATCTAATCGGAAGAAGTGAGGAAGGTGTCCCAACGCTTACGAATTGGCTCAAGGCTGGCTTAAGTGATCACTTTTGGTGTCCATGGACAACGTTCACCAATTCCACCATTCTCACTGTCACGATGTAAGGTCCACCAATCGAGAGACGCTTTATGCGAACCTTAGAAGCAACCATCTTTTTGGGATCTCATTTTTCAGATCTCAAATAGATCGCGATCTCCCGTCTAAATGGCGCCGGAACAATTAAGTTCAATACTTTATCGGCTGCTAGTTCGACCAGTCAGCAACAAATGTTTAGAATATTTACTATTTTTTTTATTGTTTAACCGGATTTGGGTGCAGATGGCAAAACCAATCAAAAACCTCGATTGGAGAACCATGTCTACACAATGTAACATTGTGTAGAAGCGTCTCTCGATTGGTGGACCTTACATTGTGACAGTGAGAATGGTGGAATTGGTGAACGTTGTCCATGGACACCGAAAGTGATCACTTAAGCCAGCCTTGAGCCAATTCGTAAGCGTTGGGACACCTTTCTCACTTCTTCCGATTAGATTCTACACAATGTTACATTGTGTAGACATGGTTCTCCAATCGAGGTTTCTGATTGGTTTTGTCATCTGCACCCAAATCCGGTTAAACAATAAAAAAATTAATAAATATTCTAAACATTCATATCAAAATAACTTATTTAGTATCATAGGTGTCCATTACAAATAGAAAGGCATATATATGACTTGCTGTGGAAACAGGAAATGAGCTCTTTCAATAAAACAATTCTAATATAGTTCTCACACTTACTGAACCACTGACATTGCGATACACTCGTGACAGACCATACCTTTGTAAGAAGTTTGAACAAAAGATCCCTTCCATTGCCGGCAGATGCCTTTGCAATACATAATAACGAAACAAAAAGGCTAACATAAAAACATCAAAAATAGCTTCGGATAAAACTGTTAGGTCAATAAAACACTAATCAGCCACATAACCTACTACAAAACCTCTACACAGGCCTAGAGTCAAATAATATATCATTTTCTGTCAAAAAAAAAACAAGTGCGCAATTGAACACGATGCATTCCGACTACACGTGCACCGGTCGAGTGAGACAAATGCTCGAAATAAGTATTTAAGAAGCAATTAATGCAATGATTATACACAAAAAATGTGGTAAAAGATCTAAAATTTCAGCCAAGTGTCTAGTCATAAGTGTGGAATAAAAATAATTAAAACGTAACTTACCTCCAACAGCCAAGCGCGAAGGAAATAGGAAAGATGGCGGACAAACGAGAAGACAAATTTCAATTTTTTATTACTTAGCAGTGCTGCCAGCTCCGATTTAGAAAAACAACTTTCCAGCCCAAAGCTGCCAACTCAAACTACAAAAATAACAATGGTTCGTCACTTTCATATTTTGGACCGTGGTCTTGTCTATGGATTTGCTTTTGCTTGGGGGGCAAACAGTCAGATTGCGCAAATC
Source organism: Athripsodes cinereus (assembly GCA_947579605.1). Taxonomy (NCBI): domain Eukaryota; kingdom Metazoa; phylum Arthropoda; class Insecta; order Trichoptera; family Leptoceridae; genus Athripsodes; species Athripsodes cinereus. Next base: position 17,215,078 of record OX388309.1, read on the forward strand.
ATCCTTGTAGGATGTTATGCCATAAGAGAAAAAAAAGAAAGTCAGACGACAAAATAATAACAAAATCGACACTGACAGTTTTTTTGATTATTAGGTATTCTTTAGGCGTTCCACCTAATATTACACCGTAATAATAATAATAAATATATTTATTTCAAAAGTAGGTACACAATACAATATTATTTTTAATAAACAATGAAAAACAATCACAATAATATTACAACTACCTCCCTATTAGAGATATCTCGTGTATAGGGAGGGAGTATAAACCAATTAAAACACACCTATTAAAAATTATATACTTTTTCATTTACTTATATTTATCTATTTATATACCTATCATAACCTACACATTATAACTATACTTAACTATATTATCTCACCATCCATCATTCACAAAGACTCACCAACACATACCACAATTCATTCTAACCCAAAAACACACCATCCAACACACACACACGTACGTAATCGTCTGTTGTGTTGGGATGCCTGATGCCCCTCAATGATTTTTCTGTGACGTCATCCTTTAATGGTCTATAGTGCACTTGTACGAATAGCTGGATACACACGTAAAGATAAATCTCACCGATAAATCGTACCAATAAATCGGCAGATAAATTGGTTTAAAATATCGTTAAATCGTTATCGTTAAATAAAGATAAATCGGTCTTTTGACACTAACAAGCAAATTTATCTAAAGTAGCATTCACATTGCTTCACTTTGGATGATCATCCAGAGTGTCAGGGTCAAACCTGTTCATCGAAAGTGAACACGTCTGTTCACATTTGTTCATCCTATGCTTTCACTGCCATGTCTACTTTCTCACTCATATTGTATGTAGTTTGACGTATTTTCGTATAAAAATAATTAAACAAATTCAAAAATGAAAAATAACTCTTAAAATAAATTAATATAGCTCTCGACTACATAATAATTTTGTACATGATTCTGACATTCAATACAAATTCATAGAGAATAAAACAAATAATAAGATGAAACTTGTTTATGGTCGTTTCAGTGAAAGGACCTTTCATCAAAATTATGACGAGTGGTAATCTCTTTCCTCCGTCATCGCTAGTGATCACTAGCGATGAAACGTCCGTTCACACTTGTTCATCTTGGAGGATCATCCGGAGTGATCACTGAAAGTGAACGTATGTGAACGACCCTTAAGCGATTTTGTGTCACCAATTTGTCGGTCAGTTAATTTGGTACATGATTAGCTGGATACACACGTAAAGATAAATCTCACCGATAAATCGTACTAATAAATCGGCAGATAAATTGGTTTAAAATATCGTTAAGATAAATCGGTCTTTTGACACTTACTTGGACAGTGAAAACCAGATTTCTCAAAATCCAAGTTGGTAGCACTGGCCTGATTTTTTTTTTAAATATCTTCGTTCTGGTAACACCAATGCCTTATGTCTTTCTTTTCTCAAGTTTCAGTGAGCGTGGTGTGTCAAGGTTTTGACATAGTTTTTTAATTGGTAATTTACTGCAAATATTTTGTTGTTACGATGTCTGCTCATTTATCCTGGATGATAATACGCAACAATAATGCGTTCCTTGTTAAAAGGCGCAACATCCGTAAGCCTTTTAGTAAAGAACCAAATAACCTCACAAACTTGAGTTCATTCAGATATAATGGTTTGATACATAAGAAGAGCATCGGAATCGTTGATAGCCCTGATAAGAAAGGTTTTACAGTGACGTATAAAAAAGCTTCTGCCAACCACAAACCAGCGAAAAGTGTTGTTCGCAGAACCTTTAAAGCTGGAGCGAGAAGATCCCTCAACAAGTTGCGCAGATTGATCAAGTGCAACAAATACAGGAGTGATTTAACAAAAGTAGCACTCCGTCGTGCATCTGCAGTCCTTCGTTCACAGAGGCCCATTAAGCCCAAGAAAACAAAAACAGCAGCTGCCAAGACAGACTAATCATAATAAAACTTTTGCTGTATCTAATTCATCACTTAATAAAATATTTAAAAACTAATTTTCGTCTATTCTTTATGTCCTAAAAAAGGAAGTCTTTTATATCTTGTCAGTTCCGATAAAGGGCCATTGTATCTGCTAAAGGATGAAACATGGGACAGCTCACTATAAAAATAGCTAATTAAATTTTACATATGGTCAACATGATATTGAATTTTTTGTGGAGATAGTATGCAAACATTATGTGTAAATCTATCGTTCATTAGATTCCTTTATTTTCTGAGCTATCATACAAGAAAAAGAATTAATTGAACAGTGAGGATTAAACACTGTTAAATCTAAGGTAGATGCATAAATGTGAAAATTCATTCTAATATAAGATGTAATATTAAAACACTTCATTTTTCACATATGATTTTGAGTAACAATTGGAATGCTACATTGATCAAACTGGTAGAGCGATCTGCATGAGAGTGAAGGAATACTACCGAGTATTATCTGGTCTTTCTGAAATGGATGCCATTGTATTGAACAGGATCAATGTGTGGGGCCGCTAAACTGCGAAAGTTCCGCAATGTCTTTGTGTCGTTAATGTCTCATCACTCTAGCATTTTAATATTCTTTCTATTTATCACACAATTTATACATACTGTCACAATTTATGTGGGAGATTTCAACACTTGTTTAGTGAAAAATGATTCCCATGCACTCAAACTACAAAATATATCATCAACAAACTTACAGATTCTCCCACTCACCACAAATCAAAATCCAGCACCCATATTGATCTTATAATCACAACGTCCAACAACTTGATCAATTCTTTTAGTCAAATGTGTGCCAATGGATTCTCAAATTGTGATTTGATATATATTTATTTACCCTCCCTTGCACGAGACTTGTCTCTATGAGGAGGATGTTTAGATTTTAGTTTTTATAAAATAGTCTATGGACTATTATATCTGTATTGTTTGTAATGTTCACTAAAATTATCAAAAAGTAATTACTTACAAAATTAAGAGTTTCAGATGCAAGGCAAGAGAAGTTATATATAGAGATTTTTGAAACAATAATTTGGAGCATCTTCAGTCAGATGCTGGGCCCGATTACTCGTCTCCCTAATATCAACACGAAAACATTAACGATGTGACAAACAGATTCAACAAATTAATTCTACAACTACAACAATTCACTGTGTCGGTGTTTAGGTAGTAGAATTCCATATCGAAATAAATAAAACAAGTGTTTTATTCTACTATTGTTTTTTTATAACTAATAAATGTAAATGTAAAACATTTGAATGTAAATGTAAAACATGTTAATGTAAAACAATAGTAGAATAAAACACTTGTTTTATTTATTTCAACTACAACAATCATGCTGCCCTTAAGACAGCACTAGTGAAGCATCCCCCTTCCAGTTTACTGACGGCATAGCTGTTATGAAACTATGTGACATGTGATATTTCAAGTGGAAGGCCTCTCACACAGAGTCCAATTGGGAGTTGTATTTCAGAAAATCGAGCAAACTAACTTTGCAGGAACACAAAAAAGCGCACTTCAAAAGTAACCTACTCGACAACACTCCCAATGCAATCTACGGTTGCTGCATTCACAAGGTCTAGGAAAAGTTGTCAGCTACTCGTGTAATCAACCTATAAGAAACATATAGTCGGCAACTTGAAAACATCTCAAAACTTCCTCATCCCATTTTCTCATTTCAGCCATTTACACCGGACAATGTAAAAAAACCCACTCAAATAAAATCACATGGAAGCGACAGCATCACCATAAAATGTATACGCCTGATTATTAATCAGGTGGTCGATGTATATAACATTTATGTTTAACTTTTCCATCTCTTTGTCATCCTGGGAGGAAGCTAATGTTATCCCCATTCCCAAAGTTGCTACACCACAAGAATACAAAGACTATCAAACAATTTCTATACTTCCCTGCCTCTCAAAAGTACTAGTACGGAAGGTCTGCGAAGAAATTTTACACTATCTTAACCAACATAATCTACTTAATACATGACAATCTAGTTTCCATGTACGTCACAGCACCACATCAGCCTTCACACGCATATCAGATGACATAAGACTGGAATGGATGAAGAAAATCTTGCCCTCCTAGTATTGTTGGATTTCAGTAATGCATTCAACTCAGTAGGTTATGATGTCCAAGTTACTTCAAAAGCCTTAAGTTCGGAGACTCTTGTATCTCTTGGCCTAAATCGTATCTCACTGATCGACGACATGTTAAACAATCAGGTAAAGTCTCCGATTTGGCTGACATTCATACAGGTGACCCCAAGGCGGAGTCTTATCACCCCTACCCTTTTCGTTGTTTATTGATACAATTTCCACCAACATTACCTGTAAAGATAAAATGTATGCCGATGATCTACAAATCTATGTACATTTTCCTGCAAATAACTATGCTTCAGGAATCAACCAACTGAATATTGACTTAGCATCTATTTTCAATTGGTCCACTGCTATTGGTCTACTCCTCAATCCTTCAAAAACTAAGGCTATCATTATAATAATAATAAACTTTATTGTGCTTAAAAACATACATATAAACAGATTATAAATACCAATAATTATCATGCACAATGGGCGAGTTTATCGCGTGTAAGCGATATCTTCCAACTAACCCAAAAATCATAAAAAAAAGAAAATAATATATACATACATAAAAAGTTAAATAAATAAACACACAAGCAGGCAAACACCTGCGCACACAATGAGGGAAAGTCCGGATATCGAGGGAAGGGAAGAGAAGGAATGCTCGCTGAGTATATATAAACTTTCATATGGTGATATGCCTCCCCTTTCTCTTGGCAATTCAGTTGTGCCACTAACAAAAACCCTATGGAATCATGGAGTCACATTTGATCAACATCTTTCTTGGCTACTCCATGTGAAAAATGTAAGCGGTAAATGTTCTTGCAACTGCACTCATTCAAAAGACTCCAATCATTTCTTCTTCAAAATACAAAACACATGATTGCTCAAACATTTCTCCTTCCAATCCTATACTATGCAGTCTGTACCCTTCCTGACACTTCGGAGGAACTCAATGGTAAACTGGATAAGTTGCAGAATGCATGTATACGAATTGTCAATGGTTTAAAAAAATATGAACATATTTCCCAATTTCGAACATAAGTTAATTGGCCAGCATACAAACAATGCCGCAGTCTACATATACTCTCCTTTCTGTACAACATCTTAAAGCACAATTCCCGTCAGTATTTTTTTAAGGGTTTTGAATATTTGTCTTCACATGGATGTCTCTCAAGTAACTGGCTATTCTGAGATAGATCTCAGAATAACTTACTTGTAACACTTGCCGTCCATACCCACACCACAACAAGATAATTGAAAAAAAAACACAATATGTAGTTAACTTCCAAATGACTTCATTAACTTCGCGTACTAGTATTCGGAGACTCTCGTCTCACACCACAACCTTCTTCAGTTCATCATTTTCAATCCATGCCATTAGAATGTGGAATAATCTGCCTTGCAATACAAGAAATTTCGTTACACTACACGTTTTTACAAATAACTTAAAATGCATAGATTTATCCTAAATAGTTCCATCCCATACCTTAATCATTCATTTTGTAGTATTCATTACAGGAAACATGACACTTATAATGTTCTACTTAGGGCTAAGAATGTATTAAGTTTAATATTAACTGTTCACATTTAGTGTCAATAACACACATTGTCAACACAATATCACACATTATTTTGGTTAGCTGGAAGATATTTTCTCCAGGCAACAAACTCGCCAATTGGTCATAATTTGTTTCTTATCAATAAAGTGTTATTTATCAAACACTTCTCAATTCGCAGAGAGGAGCTTCAGCGTTGTGGGGCCAACTGCCTGGAACTGATTACCAGCTGATTTAAGATAAAACCAACCTACTGCCACTTTCAGGAGTAAGCTGAAAGCACTGCTTTTCAGGAAAAGTCACAGTGCCCTTGAGATGATCACGGATCATTAAACGGTGCCAAATACAAACTGTCCATATTATTTCTAGGAGGTTGAAGGGAATAAGGTAAAAAAAGTAATAATACATTTTACAAGTTATATCTATAATTATTACCAAATCTCAAACAAATGAAAGAATTGAAAAAAAGGCACAATTATTGAAATGTAAAAAGCTATTTTACACCATGAATAGCTCAAAGAAGTATTTTAAAGAGCACCTGGGGTATGTTTATTTTCTAAAGTATTCCTAACTTTTTAGATAGAGGTTTTGGATAGTAACAAGGTGGCCAGCCCTGATTTATAAAATGTGTTATTTTGTATGAGATTAAATCATGTGAATAAAATTATCAATAAATATGCTGTGTACTGTTTTCACTCTTACGCTTTAGTTAATAACAAAGCTTGCAGATCATTTTAACTTAAAAATAAGTATAGATGTATCCTGTGGCGGTTTCTGATTTCTGGTCAATGGAGGGCAGAGAATGACTTTTAGGATAAATTTACTAGAGAAAGTAAAAATTCAATGCAAAAATGAAAAATGTTGACGTTAAGGTATCCCGTTATCCCGTGGAGCACCCGGTAAAGAATTGGTCTCCCACTCTTCTGCGTAAGTTTTCGAGTGTCCTGTAAAAGGCAGGTGTTCGAAAAAATTAAGACATTTTACATCTTAAATTCAGCGATGAGGTTTGCCACCCATCCTGAATGTCTTGATTTTATATTGGCACGGAGAGGACAGTTTGCATGTTTCTTACATGCAGCTGGTCTGCTGGCTACCCCATTTGTGGGATATGCCGTGATGGTATAGTAGTAGTAGGTATTTACTTTCCATATAAATTTGATGACTACAACGTCATTTATGACAAACATGTTCAGAAAACAAAGTTTTCAAAGAGGACATTAATTTCCATACTGCTTAGCTATTAAAGGCAGCTAAAATAAATCACATTCTACATTGTTACAAACAGACTCAATTGTTTAATTTACTAAGCCGCAGGGCGCCTGGTGAAGAATTTGTTTCCTACACTTTTGCGTATGTTTTTGTGTCCTATAAAAGGCAGGTGTTTGATAAAATAATGAAATTTTACATCTCAAATTCAGCGATGAGGTTTGCCACTCATTCTGAATATCTTAATTTTTTTGTTAACACGGAGAGTTTAAAGTTTATTAAATGTAGCTGGTCAGCTGGCTACCATAGTAATTTTACTACTATACAATCACGGCATTTCCCAAGATCTGTTCACTGAATGGTATCTCTATACCTATTGGTAATATTTTATGATTAAAATTGAATGAGCCATTTTTAAAATTTAAGTGCTAGTATTTTGAGTTGCAAAGTTTAATTTGATCCAAATTTTTCTTTTTTTGTTTCTTTATTGGATTATTTCAGCTTTTGTTCAACTTTGGCCGCATAATTTAAAAAAGAATTAATAATACTGTTCTTAATTCTTTTTTAAATTATTTAATTACTGTTATACACTGTGTATAAAACTGTAACACTGTCATTAATTCTTTTTTTTAAATTATCCAATTACTTTTACTGTGTATAACACAGTTATTGATTAATAACACTGTAACACCGGCGCACCCGGCAGAGATCTGTAATCTCCGTAATACAAGAGACGATGGTCCTGGCTAGGACATGTTCTGAGAATGCCCAATGATAGTGTGCCAAAAAGAGCCCTGTTCTTCCATCCGCAAGGATTCCGTCGGCCCAAGCGTCCTTGTTTTACAATACACCGTTCCTATGACAACCACATCAGAGCGGAGGGAATGTTATTTCTGCCCTGTGCTCCCGAGAGGAGCATTGAGAGCGATGAATGAACACTGTTATTACTTCTTTTTTTTTTAAATTATTCAATATGAATTTTCACAGGGTAAACACAAACACCCTTCAACAATCTTACTGGTAGTTTGGAGCCACTTTTATTGTTTGTAATCATCATTACCTATTTTTAAGTTATTTTTCTTCTTTTGTATTTTGATGCTTGATTTACCATTATTATATAAACATTCTTTTTAGCTATGTAAGCATATTCAAATAAAAATGTGCAATCTGTGATTTATCACACCCCCTCTTTCAGATAAATACATTTTTTCATTATCCATTCCCTCCACATACCTAAACCATCGCAACTTACTCACATACATTCTTTCTAGAGCACTCTCACTCTCCTAATATTCTCACTCTTATCATGCGACGTTTTACCAACCAAATCAATTTTCATACATTTAGGACCAAATTGAAGATGCCGCTGTTCGGGAGAAGTCATGGCGCCCTTGAGATGGTCACAGATTATTAAATGGCGCCACATATAAATAGTCCGATTATTATTATCATCATAGATCTTACACGCACACATCACAATTTGACCATTCTTGTACTTCCTTTTATACCATTATCACATTCATACACTCACCCTTTTTCTACCACTGAAATATCTAAAGGGTCGTTCACATTTGTTCACTTTCAGTGATCACTCCGGATGATCCTCCAAGAAGAATAGGTGTGAACGGGCGTTTCATCAATAGTGATCACTAGCGATGACGGAGGAAAGATATTACCACTCGTCATAATTTTGATGGAAAGGTCCTTTCACTGAAACGACCATAAAAAAGTTTTATCTTATTATTTGTTTAATTCTCTATGAATTTGTATTGAATGTCAGAATCATGTACAAAATTATTATGCAGTCGAGAGCTATATTTATTTATTTTATGCGTTATTTTTCATTTTTGAATTTGTTTAATTATTTTTGTACAAAAATATGTTAAACTACATACAACATGACTGAGAGTGTTGACATGGCATTGAAAGCATAGGATGAACAAGTGTGAACAGACGTGTCCACTTTCGATGAACGGGTTTGACCCTGACACTCTGGATGATCATCCAAAGTGAAGCAATGTGAATGCTACTTAATATATACACTAAAAGGGATAAAACAAATATTTGTAAAATAAATCTTGTTTTTCAACATAATGTTGATTTTGCTACGTTAAATGGTAAAATGTGTTTGTCTGTGAGAATGGAATCTTCAATGAAAACTCCTGTCATCACTTGGGATTGAACCCGGTACCTCTGTTGATGTTGATACTGAGCCACTGATTTACTACTGAGATAGAGATATGACATCAGCACCGTGTTCATTGTACGCAGCAGGTACTTGGATTTTTGTAATTTTGTTACAATGCAGAGCTATCTATCAAAATTTATTGCAACAGTTTGTTACTGTGGTTTCAATATTATCAATGGATTCGACCACAGTATAATCTATAGAAACACAGTTATTGAGAACCATAATCAGTGCGGTGGAAATCGATGAACCTTTCTAAAGTTAAGCATGCTTAAACCAGCCAAAGCCAATTCATAGGCAATGAAAACACACATAGTTTGTTTCTATGTTTGATGATGAGAACACTAGATGTGCATATTATTTAAACACATGTTTATAACTATTCATGTAAAACATTAGTAAATAAACACAAATCTAAAAATCACACAGCTTAAAAATGACATAAACTCATGATTACATAGGAATCGTAACGACTAGATTGTGCATTAGTTGTTTTATTTCAATAAAATGTTATATAAAAACAATAATTGCAAGTTTAACACTATAAGTTGTTAGATGGAAGAAATCACTATATAGTGATAATCTCGCCACTGCACATCATCACATTTTTTCTTGTGTATATTGCTTTATTTTATTTGTTATATGAATGATGATGTGCAAGAAGAATAAAATAAATAAATAAATAATATGTGCAGAGTCCACAAAATATAACTCTCAGTTAATCATTACATATAAAATATTTCACATGTCCATGTTATCATTGGCATTAAATTTAATTAATTCCTCCACATGAGAGTCACACACAATAAATTGTTTATCACAATATAACTTAAAAAGAACTAAAAATAATACTGAAATAATTATGTCTTCAGAACATGACAGATTCATTACATGAATGCTACTAGTGAGCAAAGTATCATAATCAATCTTCTTAAATCCTAATGACTTGTGTATGAATACAAAGAGTCAGATCTCATCTTCCACTTCCAGAACACATGTATAACAATACTAGAATCTTCAAAAATTATCCACTCAGACGTGGTACTGAATCTTTAGTATCTTTGTAATTCACAAAATCGTCAAAACTTTGTGATTCGGATGAATCAGCTGTATCGTTACTTAATCATACATACATACATACCATCACGCCGCTTCCCTCGCGGGGTAGGCAGAAAGGATCGAGCGCCACTTCCTTCTATCCTTGCACACATCTTTCGCTTCCGTCACTGTCATACAATTCCTCATGCATGCTCTCCTGTTCAACGTACTCAACACGTGACCGTCCTGTAGGATTTGATTTAAATGATCTTGCCATTTAATCCTCGGACGTCCACGTCTCCGAGCACCATTCCTCTCAGACAAATACTTTACACAAATAGTTACTTAATCACATTCAACATAATAGTTGAAAAATTCCATTGCAATGATTATTGTTCTTACTTCCCATGCAATTTAAATTTAAAGCAATTTACAAAATATGTTGATAAACTATTTCAATAGACTATTTCTAAATCAACCAATCATCCCCCTAAAGAGATTTTCTTATAACTTACATTATACAAAATGATGAAGATAAAAAAGAAACAGGTTGTCTGCTTTTCGATTTTCAGCAACAGGCGCTAGTTTTATTGGCGCTTGTACATAACAATAACAAACGCGTATGAAAGCTGCTAAAATTCTCAGTCATCATCAGATGAATTCATTTTGAGAGATCAGCTTTTACATTACTTTTACGAGTGTCCTGTAAAAGGCAGGTGTTCGAAAAAATTAAGACATTTTACATCTCATATTCAGCGATGAGGTTTGCCACCCATCCTGAATGTCTTGATTTTGTATTGGCACGAAGAGGACAGTTTGCATGTTTCTTACATGTAGCTGATCTGCTGGCTACCCCACTTGTGGGATATGCCGTGATGGTATAGTATATATATATATAGCTTTTACATCGTATTTTTATATTTATTCATGTTAAAAATCATCATCATACCTATCGTAAAGAGATGCCATATACATATAATCTATCCCGTTTAAAATATAACAATTCAGAGAAATTTTAAGGAGATTTGAAGAACTGAATCGCTTTTCTAAATAATCTAAATGCAACCTTAACATGAATCCTATTTTACCATCCATATTTTTTGTATGTCATTTTCGGGGTGAGCTATTTATTTTTTAGAATAGGTATACACTTGTAATAGTAGTAATACTTTAATTGGATTTAATACCATGAGTAAACGGTGCTTTACAAATTGTCCATATATATATATAACACCACCTATTTGACGACCAGCATGGGCAAAATTGCATTTAAAGTGGCGACCACCGACATTCGGCGACCGGTATATGGTCGCCACTTTATTTTTTCAATTTTCTACACAGTTCATCAATATATGTCGATACAAGCATACTGACGAAATTTGTCATGGTCGCCAAATTTGGCTGGGGGTGCATGGTTCCGAATATTTAAGTTCCGAGGTCCGCCGCTATCCGCGTGGCGCTAGGTGGTATACTGTGCTCGTATATTAAATTTCATAACAAGTCTTTAAGGGCGACCGGAAACGACGTATTCTGCATTTCATAGCTAGCCGTATCTGACGACCGTGGGCTACGTTGCAAAGTTGGGTATAATGTGTTTAAATCCTAGAGGAAGTATGAGGGGTCGCCGGCAGCGGGTAATTTGCAACGTTGTCACTTGTTTTGCTGGTGATCGCAAAGATGAATCGTCCGCTTTGATTTTTTAGTTTTATTCAAGCGTATGTCCAGTATAGATGTCCGTGCGGGTTGGAGAACATTTTGCGACTGCCCATTTTAGTTTATTTAACTTGTCCACTTATTACCGACTTCAATATAGTGTGGATACAATGAAGCGCAGCAGAAGAATTGAAAAAATAATGGAACTTTGTCGTATCGGAAGTAAGTACATACGAATATATATTTGATACACCGCTATTTGTTGATATATATTTTTATTAACAAATTTGTTAAGGGGATTTTAAAAATATTTTTCCTAATAATAGCACTCCAAACTCTTTAAAAAGTAGTTACCCTTTCTTTGTAGTTTAGGCTTTTTTTAGTGGAATATAGTTTAGATGTAGGTATTGAAAAAAGCATATATTGAAAGCACCCACTCTCATTCGGTCATCATGTATTGAATGATTGACGGAAGAGCTTAACTTAGATTTTTTAAAGCATTTACCTACCTACATATGTACATTTACCTACACTGAAAAAACAAGTGGATTTTATAATCTCAATCCAAGCATTTGAACTGTCTCAAACAATTCAAGAGACTATTGTCTTGAGTTAAGAATATTTCCTTGTATTAAGTAAACCAGTTCTCTTCAATGAAAAAAATATTTTTCTCATAATTTGAATCCTCTTGACCCAATATATTTTTTCTTTCTGTGTAAGAATAATTTATTTTTACAAAATAATTGCCAATAAATAAATATTTATATAAATGTTCATAAAAGGGCATTTAAAATAACATTGTTGTCATATGATATTTATTCTCGATATGGTTACAACAATCGGTTAACTTTATTCTGTTTAATTGTAGAAAACACTGAAAATAATGACGAAGATGGAATCTTTGAAACTGAAGAGCACTCCCTATTAAACGAGGTAAATACACTTACTAACTACAACTAGTAGTTATATTAAATAATTTTATTTTTATTTCTTGTGATAACTACCAGTGAGTGTATAGTTCCTATAAGAAAGCATAAAGTACCTAATATGTTTTTGTCTGCAAATACTAATAGTGATGTTTTCTATTTTAGCCATACCAAGATAACTCCTCGGAGTCATACCAGCCCTCAAACTCAGGATCCATATACTCTGAAGAGGTACACGCCTTCAATATAATGATACTGTTTATAATGATTTCGACAACGAGAGAGAATTTACTTCGCTTACAAAATCAACAGTAATAAGCTTAGTGTGTGCGAATGATTTTGTATGGGATAGTCTATAAATTTTCAAAATTTCTAACGTTGACGTCAAAAAACACTAACTTAGAGGCTTCGCAGCATATACATATTGTCCATAAGTATATGAATTTTCTCAGAATTCCGAGTAGAATATATAGTCTGTATGTCTGTCTGTGTGTCCCCCCCCCCCTAATAACTTTATATCCGTTCAATGCACACAGCCTAAAATTTCAGCAACTATAGAGTATCTGAGGCCTACAAATTATTCATACTCAGAATTTTGAATTTTTGTTATAGTCAGGGGTCATCAACTTTTCAATTTTTTATTTTCATATATCTCAAAAACTATAAAAGGTAGAACTTTGAAAGTTTGTAATAATATAGAAAAACATATTATCTCAAACATTTTTTTTAAAAAGCTCCAGGGTTTCTCAAACTTTTTTAATTGAGGAAAATACTTTTTTTGTATTTACCTGCCTAAATTTTTTTAACAATTTTTAAAATATCGAAAAACGCCGAAACACCCCAACTAGATAATTTAATTTACTATAAAAATACATAAATTATAGCAGCGCTTCTTAAACTTTTTTTAATAATTTTTGAAAAAATATGAAAGTATGAAAGAATACCTACACGATGTCTACAGGAACTCTTATTATGGTCTTGATCGTCATACATAAATACAAATCATCTAGCTGTTTACCTATTTGGGGTAGGAAAACAGGATTGGACTCCACACTATCTCATCCAATATGTTAAAAGATTTGATAATTTGTATTTCAAGTTTTATAGTTTTGTTTTATTCTTCAACTATACATACCTACATATTATGTACTTACTAAGGACGCACGACATCGACAGTTGGATCTCATGTGTAACATGCAACTAGTACTAGACAGTTATACTCTTGGAAAGTCTTTTTTGAAGATTTTTACGATTATATTTTTTTTATTTAACAGCAGACAACTCCACACGATCGTTGAAAGAAGGTTATTTGCCCTGGCTTTTGTGTGACATTTATTAAGTTCTATAACGTGTATATTATTTTGTTTTGATTACACGTTGTCGATTTTGGATATTTTTTTCTTACCAAATTTAAAGTTATTTTTTAATAAAAAGATAATTATGGCCATAGGCCAAAGCGGTTATGCTATTAAGACAAATAGCTAACCCGGGTGATGACTTGAACCGTGGTTCTAAAATTTTGGATGCCACGACTCTATCCCCTCGACCACAAGCACCTTTATTTAACTGATGCACTCTCTTCTATCACAAGTATTTTTTTTTATTTACAGGAGTTCACTTGCTCTGACGATGGGGACACGACTATTTATAAGAGCGGTAGTGATTTTCTCCCCAAATCTACACAAACTTCAAAGATTTCTGACATTGGGATGGGTAAAACAAAAGCTTGCTCACCAATATTGTTATTGAATCATGGAAATACTATTGAAAATAATGAAAATATAGCCATTAATGGCACTAACCCAAGTACATCGTTTCCCCCTAACTTCAACCCATTGACAAAATCACCTGATAAAAAAATAACTAAAAAAAGAGTTCGACTGCCAGACTTTTGCTTTTATTGCGAAATGAATGTACATAATTTTTCAAGGCATGTTTTCAGGAACCACGAGATAGAGTGTGAAGTACAAAAAATTCTATCAACACAAAAAAATAGCAAGGAAAGAAAAGTTTTACTTACCAAATTGCGTAAAAAGGGAAATTATGTACAAAATTGTCAGGAATGCGTAAAACCTATGAAAAGAAAACAGTATTCTTCATCTAATGATTATTTGCCATGCCCCAAATGTTTGGGATTTTACTCGAGGAAACAACTGTGGAAACATCGAAAAGTATGCGATCATAATACTGATAAGTTCACCCAGGGCGAAGCTCAAAATGTTTTAATCAGAAACTTAAAAATTGATGTTAAACTTAAAGAGTTACTGTTTCCTCGCATGAGAGCAGATCGGATATCTTTGATTTCTAAAAGAGACAGCTTGATTTGCGCTTTTGGTTCACAGTATTTAAAAATACACAGAGAGAAACACTTTATCAACGTGGTTTCTCGAAAAATGAGAGAGCTCGGAAAACTACTTATCGAAATAAAAAACATCCAACCCAGCATAACAGATTTAAGCTGTGCATTAAAACCTGAGTATTATGATGTGATAGTGATTGCCACAAAAAATTGTGCTAAATACAATGAGCATCAAGAAAAATACTTGAGCCCGACGTTTGCGATGAACATAAGCACATCTATAAAGCAATGTTGCAACTTAGCAATCATGCAAACATTAAAATTACAAAGAGGAATTGAGGCCGCTAACATTGAAGCTAATCTCAAAACTTTAATACAAATTATTGAAGCAAATTGGAAGTTTGACGTTTCTTCTCAGGCAGCAGATGATTTGAATCTGAGGAAGTGGAATAAAATCACTATAGTTCCTCTTGCAAGTGACCTCAAGTTATTGAAAGACCATCTCAGCAATACTGCGAAAAAAGCAGTAAGTAAATTATTTGGAAATGAAAATGATGTCATGGCTTACATTGATTTGTTGGAAACTATATACTGTCGAGTTCTGCTGCTAAACCGACGTCGTCCAGGAGAGTTGCAACGTCTACTACTGGATACTTATATGAGTGCTGAAAGTTGTGAAAAAAAGTACGAAGAGTTTGACAGAGTTACTTCAGCAACTGAAAAAATCTTGATCAAAACACTAAAACGCGTTGTGATAAGGGGTAAAAGAGGAAGAGGTGTTCCTGTTTTATTTACGTCTGATGTACAAAATGACATATTGATTTTAAATAATGTAAGACATAAATATGTACAGCAAAATAATCTATTTCTATTTGCTAAACCGAATTGTAATACTACGATATGCGGTTACAAAGTGATAGAGAAACATGCCAAACTCTGTGGGGCTAAGAATCCAAAAGCTATTTCTTCAATCAGGTTAAGGAAACATCTTGCAACGTTGACGCAAATTTTCAATATGAGTGAGAATGACATCGAACAGCTCGCTAATTTTATGGGACATACTAGTGGAATACATAGGAAATCTTACCGACTGCCCGACGACATTTTTCAAACAGCTAAAATCTCTAAATTGCTCATCCTGATGGAAGATGGCAAGGCAGATGCCTACAAGGGAAAAAGTCTTGATGAAATTGATCTTAATTTAGATGACGAAATAGTTGGTGAAAATATTGACTTTGAAGAAGTAATTGAATACGAAGCTAATGAAGAAAAATCAACGGAATCAACCAAAGAAAATACTCCTCAACTACATCAAAGTTTGTCAAATCCTAGTCAGACAGTCACAAATAATCATACTGCCAGAAGAAATATACAGAAACGAAATTTAGTGCCTTGGACTTCTGAACAAAAGAAAATTGTTTTACAATTTTTTAAAACACATATCGGTAAATGTAAACCACCAAAAAAGTATGAGTGTGAAACTTTGAAGGAGCAGCACCCTGACCTATTGTCAAATAAAGATTGGCTAAAGATAAAAGTATTTATACAAAACACATATTCCAAAAAATAACTCCATTTTTTTAATGCAGAAGATTATATAAAAAGTATTAAATGTTTTCATAGGTCATCGAATTCTTCATGAGTAATACCTTTTTATATACTTTTCTGTAAAATCAAGTCATAATATATTTGTAAGCGTTAAATTATTTGGTATCTGAAATATTTGTTTTTATTAATGTTTATATATGTATGTACTCGGTATACTTATTTAGGGATGAGACTAATTTAATTTTTTACGCGGCGGCAGAATTGCCATCCACACTTCTCAGCATTATACAACCAGATAAGTCTCCATATGATCAGTCATGATCACACAAAAACTTAACAGTCTAATGCCGGGAAAAATTCACCTATCCAGATATACAGGATATCAAAGGATTAGGCTCAAAACGCGGGATCAAAATACCAGCATTGTGCCTGAAATATCTGTGTTCAGAAACCTTTTTACAATATTACAAGTGTTTATTATAATAGATTTTTGAATTTTAATGTACAAATTAACCGGTAAATCTAATTTTTGTAAATTATTTATTAAAGATTTCGGAGTTACCCCTGTAGCTGACATGACTAAAGGTATTATATAAACGGACCTAGAATGCCAAATATTTTTTATTTCTCCTGCTAGTTCTGTATATTTACGTATTTTTTCTGCGACGGTTGTTTGTATATTATGTGTATTTGGGACAGCGATGTGCTTGTGCTTGGATTATTATTATTCTTATTATTTTTATTTCTGGGATAGCTCAGCAGAAGCTTTTTGATTATTTATTGTTGAAGTTCTATTGTATTGTGGTTAAGAAATCGTCTGACTATTGAACATGAATGTGTCGAGTATTACTGAATTTTGGAGATGAGTGTACCTATGTGTTTTTATTGATATTATGTAAGTAGTTTAAGTGAAGTGTGTAACGTTTTTGGGATTACTATTATTCCGTCTCTTCACGGGTTAACCGGTGTAGTAAATCCTAAACAACGCAGGAGTTCTCAAGTTGTTTAGTTATTATGAAGGTTAATATTAATATTATGGTGGTGATAATATAAATTTCCGAACTATCGAACATGTGTTTATAATCACACTCTTTTGAATCTGTGAGATTATAAAATTTGGCAGATCGAGCTATTTAATACTGTCTGTCATATGATTTGGTATGACTTCTGTAGACGATGAAATAATCGGAATTATATGTAGTTACTTTATGTTGTCCCCATGGGGTTTTGATTTGTTCTGCCAATGGAATATACTTTTAATTTTTTTCTGAATGTTTTTGTTTTAAATTTGTCGTATTTGGAATAGATATTTCAATTAAATGGGTTTGTTTTATGTTTTTCTCAATCAGGGTAATATCGGGTCTATTATGTAGGTTAGTTCTATCTGTAATTATATCTCTATTCCAATAAAGTTTGTGTCTTGTTTTCAATAACTGCCAATGGAGAGTATTGATACCATGGTGGTGGAGAATCTATTAATTTATGTTTTTTTGCTAGAGCGATGTGTATCTGCTAGCACACATTATCATGTCTGTGTGCAGGTATAATCAGTTGGTGCAAGGGTAGGACAGCCCCAAGTTATATGTTCTATTGTTTCTTTGTTTCTATTACACCGTCTACAGCAGGGTTACTCTTGACAAAACTAAACACGATCTTAATCTAGTCTTGATCTTGATCATACGACGCACGAAGGGACTATGGTCAAAAACACTGCGCTACCGCTAACGCGCGATCGGTTTGTGTGTATTTTTGGCCAATAGTCACTTTGTGCGTCGTATGATCAAGATCAAGACTAGATTAAGATCGTGTTTAGTTTTGTCAAGAGTAGCCCTGCAGGAGTCATCAATTACTGAAGTATCTTTTATAATATACTTGTCATTTTTAGTTTTTATGATAGTATCTTGAGTAACTTTTAGTTTTTATAATTCTATCTTGATATTATTTTTATTATTTTTTTTTTTATTGAACTTGGATTTAAATAAACGATTGACTAAATAATAATTTTTCTATTTATTTTTTTCCTATTTCCTTTTCTATTTATTTCAATTATGTATTAAAGTAACATAAATATATAATATATTATGTGCCACCAAGCCCGTGAAGCAAATTAAAGGTCAAATTATAATAATCTTGGCCGCCATCTTTTTTATTTACTCTATGTCGTCAAAATTGCCAATGTCTGTACGGACGCGTCTTTAAAATGACAATGAATCGTTATTATACGTATTATATACGCCGTTAGCAAATCGAGACTAAATTAAAAGGATTCCAAAAACACCCTAATATAAATGTACTGCATACGGGAGTATACGGAGTTCGTTACAGGTTCGTAACGTACGGACGCTTTTCTAAACAAAGAATGTACTGTGATATACGTACGATACACGCGGTTTCCAAAAAAGTGATAATATGAAAGGGAGTCTAAAAGACTCTAAAATAAATGTACTTTCCAAAGAAATGAATACTCCTAAAACATGAATTTTAGCTTATTCTGTTACTATCACTGTATTTTATAAGTAAAGATACTGT